>SJYA01003144.1:790019-915562 GCA_006410615.1 Neotragus moschatus | reverse complement strand
AGAAGGAAATGGCACCCCACTCCAGTGTTCTTGCCTGGAGAATCCCAGGGACGGGAGAGCCTGGTGGGCTGCCGTCTATGGGGTCGCACAGAGTCAGACATGACTGAAGTGAATACTCAGGAATTAAGAGGAGAAGCAAGCCTCTCTCAGGAGCTGAAGAATCCAGGCATTTCCTTCATTGGTTTTTATATACAGTGATAAGTACCCTCTTCGTTCTTGTGAACCATACGGTAAAAGTGACTGTTTACAACTCTCTCTCTCTAATATGGATCGCCTATGTTTTTTAAGTCTGGAATTTTAATCCTTTTATCTTTGCTGAGAATAACTACCTTGTAAAACAGTATATATGCCCACACCATGATTAAAACACCTTTGCTCCATCAGAGCTCTGGTCCCCGTGTCTGTCTTTCTCTTTCTTTCTCTCTCTCTCTCTCAGGCTATTTCATTGGAGCACAGAGGCCCTCTGAGTTCACTTTCCTGCCCGAGTATCTAAGACCCTCTCGAGAAGGCATTCTGCGCCTTCACCCCATCGAGAGGGCATCTGAGGCCTCCATGAACAGAGCAAACCCCGTGCCAGGGGCTTTATTGGCTTTCTGCATAAACCAAGGAATATCAGCCTCTTTCTCTCCTTTACTTTCTTATCGTCGACTGCCACCACCAGGTTCCGGTCCATTAAAGGACCTCAACAATTACGATAAAAGACAGCAGCCCAAGATGAAAGCTGATCATTAAAACTTGGAAGGAGTGTGTACATAAGGTACCATATGTTTGGTCATAATAGTCATTTGGTAAAAATATTACGAAAACAAAACATTTTTTCCATTTCACATATGCATGTTATATTTGGAAATAAGATGTGTGTCCATAAAAAGGAGATTAGTTAGATCATAAAATAGTATGAAATGAAACACTATCACAGTCATTAACAAAATCAGACAAACTTACCTAAAAGGACAGTCACAACTTACCTTTAAGTAAATCCAAAAGGATTATGTATCACAACACTATGTACAGAACCATTTCATATTTTAAAAATAAACATGTGTGCCTACTCACTCATTAACTTATTTTATACACTGTGAAGTAAAGTGAGGTATTAGTCCCTCAGTCATGTCCAACTCTTTGCAACCCCATGGTCTGTAGCCCACCAGGCTCCTCTGTCCATGGGATTCTTCAAGCAAGAATACTGGAGCGTGTTGCCACTCCCTTCTCCAGGGAATTTTCCCCACCCAGGGGTCAAACCTGGGTCTCCTACATTGCAGGTAGATTCTTTACTGCTGACACACTGCACATGCTAAATATCTTAAAGGATATACAGCAAACTGATAGTGATTTCTAGAGGAGAAGATTACAGGGGTATATGTATTCTACTTTATAAATTTCTGTGTTATTTGAAATACTCACCTGTGTTAATTTATAAACAACAGTTACTACCAACTGGAAATACACAGTGAAAGATATACACAAAAAAGAATAGTTAAATGGCAAGACATTCTGATTTTTCTAGGAAGAAATGTGTGACACAGCCAGGGACTGNACTCTTTGCAACCCCATGGTCTGTAGCCCACCAGGCTCCTCTGTCCATGGGATTCTTCAAGCAAGAATACTGGAGCGTGTTGCCACTCCCTTCTCCAGGGAATTTTCCCCACCCAGGGGTCAAACCTGGGTCTCCTACATTGCAGGTAGATTCTTTACTGCTGACACACTGCACATGCTAAATATCTTAAAAGATATACAGCAAACTGATAGTGATTTCTAGAGGAGAAGATTACAGGGGTATATGTATTCTACTTTATAAATTTCTGTGTTATTTGAAATACTCACCTGTGTTAATTTATAAACAACAGTTACTACCAACTGGAAATACACAGTGAAAGATATACACAAAAAAGAATAGTTAAATGGCAAGACATTCTGATTTTTCTAGGAAGAAATGTGTGACACAGCCAGGGACTACCTCAGATACTCCATAGGTCTTTGCTGTTCCTATATAACCTTGTTATCTGTGGACTGACTCTGCTCTCTTTGAAGCTTTGTTCATTTCACTTCAATCTAATCTTTTCTTTCTAGTCAGACAGGTAACTGAGAAAATGAAGACAAATATATTCCAACTTGAACAGTTACGACTACATTCATTTTTATTGATAAACAACTCAGATAATTTCAGTAAATATGACCTGGAGTAAGTATCAAAAGTTCTTCTTCAATAATCAAGATTTTATGTATCTCTTTACTAAGAAACTGAAGAAAGCAATTCCAGATATTTCAGCTCTAATTTAGTGAACCATTAGAAAGAAGAGATACAAGAAACCAATATAAACCCAAAAAATAAAACCATTTTCCTGAGTCTAGTAAGATATACTTTTGAGCTTTTCTGGTGATAAACATGCCAGAAATTGACAAATTTAGGGCTACTGAGTTACTGCAGAGGAACGCAGTCCTACCGATGTTAATTGAGTTTTCAATCTGCTACCATAAACATCAATTGCTATTTAAAGGCTTCCTTTTACAGTCTAAGTACACGGTTGGCCAAAAGGTTCATTTGGGTTTTTCCATAAACCCAAACAAACCTTCTGCTCAATGCAATGGAAAAGCAAAAAGCAGACAAATGTTTGAGTCAGTCACAAAATATCAACTATACAATTATGTACAGGAGTAACCCATACATATTCGCAAAGAGTCGGACACGACTGAGCGACTGAACTGAACTGAACCCATACATACCTGAAGCAAACGAAAGAAGTTAGTACCCTTTTAACTAACCTATCTCTGTACCACTTTTTTATTTTAATCTTTTCAACATTACAGGTATGTCTCAACACTTTTACTCCATCTTATTCTCCTCTCTCCCATTTAGGTAAAAGTATTATTTCTTTTAAATCTATCTTTATATCTATAGAGACAAACACCAAAACAGGTACATAAAATCATCAGCAATATAAAATATAGTTTTATATTTTTTTAATTGGCATGTTTTCTTCTAATTTCAAACTGAAACTTTTAAGCCAAAGTTTTTTTTTAGAAATTTATGCATGTCGACATATATAGGTATGATCCATTTATTTCCATTTCTGTAGAGTGTTTATAAGAATTATAAGCATTTTTAAAATTCTTATGAACAATGAGCACTATACAGTTTTGAGACTCTCTCCATAAGACTTCTTAAACTGGATCTTCACTGCTTTCATAATCAGAATTAAGACAGACCATGAACTTGGAAAGGGATAAAAATATAGCTTCATTTTCACAAATCTCTAACTAAAATTTAACATTTCAATTATAAATGGAAATAACAAACACCAGAGAATAAACAGTATCTGTGACTCTGTGATCAATAAAAATCAGAGGTCTTCTCTTCCGTTCTATTTGTCACACACGGCTCTACATACTGTAATACTCCTCAGTATTACAAAGTTATCAGACCTGTCACCAGACTCTTGTTATGACTTCAAAAAGAAACATTATTGCATCACAGTTATCTTTTGATAACAATATTTCAATGAGGTTATCATCCTTTGTACTTCTACATACATTATTCATTTAAAAATTATTCTGCAAAGAAGTGCCTAGGCTTTGCCAGACTGTTAAATCTGCCCACAGCACATAAAAAAGTTAGTAACCAATTATAAGATATTGCCAAATGGTATATCCAAACTAGTTATGCTAATTTAGATTCTCATCAACAATGTATGAGTTCCTATTTTCCTACGTCTTTATCAACACTAAAACTGGCAGATATTTTTTTTAAAAATTTCTGTCTAATGAACCAATAGTATCTCAATCTTCTTGTAATTTCCATACCCCTGATGAACAATGGTATCACATGTATTTGAATGTTTACTAACCACTCAGATTTCCTCTATGAACTGCCTGTTCAGATCACTTACCTGCTTTTCAATTAACTTGTCATTTCTTATCAAATTGTAGTGGTTCCTTACTAGCAATTAACTAGTAATGTATTAGTCATTAATATTAATCATTTGCATGAGTGACAACTATCTTCTGTCATCTAGGACTTGGCATAAAATTTTATTTATGATGTCTTCTGTCATACCCTTCTGTTTCTTAATGTGGTCAATATCAATCTTTTCCTTTATAATCCACACTTCTTTGTAACTTATTTAAAAAGACCTTCTCTCTCCTTTGACATCATAAAATGTTCTCCTAAACTAATAACATTAAATCTTTATTTTTGTTATTTTTATTTATGGTATAAGGTAATACCCTTATTTTTCTACAGATCACTTTCACTGTCTTTTTTCTTTGTATAAAACAACAAAGAAATAGCTAACAGAGATTAAATGCATGGTACATTCTAGGCACTATAGTTAACAGTCTCTCTGTGTGTGTGTGTGTGTGTGTGTATGTGTGTATGTGTGCACGTGTGCATGCTCACATACTGTTGCAAAGATGAGGCAATTTGCTCAAGACACAGAGATGGTTACTTGTGCTGACTGACCACAAACTCTATGCTCTATATCACAGACGCTGCATCTCTCCATTCCACCATTAGAAACTGCCTCTAATAAGCTCAACAATACTTTTAACAAGTGAGTGTAAAAGTGTGAAGCTGTAAAAAATGCAATCATTTAAAAAATTCTAGGGAAATAAAACCTATTAAATCTTTTTCATCATAGCTGTATTAAAGTTCATTTAATGGAGATTTTTTTTGCCAGAGAAATCAGATTTTATCATATACTCTATACAGACTTCACAGAAAGTAAGTAGTTATGTGTCAACAGCAGGCAATAAAAAAAATTATTTACTAGTAAATGAAGTTCTAAATAATCCAATACTGATACTGCATTTCAGTTAATTCTGGAAATTAAAAAACCACAATAAAAATAACAACAGCATCTGAATAAATTCTTACAGTATCTACAAACAAAGCAAACATATTCATAAACACCGGTATGAAAAAAGCCACAGAATGCAGTAAATGTATAACAGTTCCTACTAGGCTATAGTTACAGAGTGTGTCGAAAAAAAAAAAAAAATTTTTTTTCAGAGAGAAAAAGTGGCCCAAAGCATGAAAGTCATTCAGTCATGTCCAACTCTTTGTGACCCCATGGACTCTACAGTCCATGGAATTCTCCAGGCCAGACAGAATACTGGAGTGGGTAGCCTTTCCCTTCTCCAGGGGATCTTCCCAACCCAAGAATCAAACCAGGGTCTCCTGCATTGCAGGCAGATTCTTTACCACCTGAGCTATATGGCCCGAAGCATACATCTATGCAATAAACTGTAAGAACTCCCAGCATTATGCTCATACATGTATTAAAATCAAATGTTTCAGTTTGTGTAATGTGTATCACAACTGAGAACAACATAAATGAATCCTAAAAGAAATTCATACTTATGTTTTTATCTTCAAATCTAGAAAAATCATTCCCAAGGTCTCAAAAGCCATCATTCTGAAGTTCAGGCAATCTCTTCATCAGAAGCTTCTACTCTGTGAGAACCATCACCACTATCCTTAAAATACCACCTCCCTACTTCCTTCAGAAAAATCTCCTCAGATTTACGTTGAAGCTAACATTAAAGCGACGCCCTCCCACTGCTACAGGTTTTATAGTGGATATATATATATTGTGTGTGTGTGTGTATAGTGGATATATTGCCACAGGTTCTACAAAGTGGATAATGACATGGCTGGATGGCATCACCAATGCACTGAACATGAACTTGGGCAAACTTTGGGAGATGGTAAGACAGCGAGGCCCAGCGTGCTGCAGTCCATGGGGTCAAAGAGTCGGTCACAACTGGGCGCCTGAACAACAACAATAAATTTAAAGAGAAAGTACTGAATTTAATCAAATTGTAACAGAAGCAACTCAAATTCTACCTCTGATGAACTGAATGGCCTGTGGCTTATTAAAAAAAGAAAAGAAAAATCTCCACAGAATGGGATCCCTGCCTTGCTCTACATGTTGGGTTACCAGGTCTCACCACTAGGTGGGAGTATCACCACTATGGTCTTTCTGGCTCAGTGGGCTTGCCACTCTCCCCATAAGGCTTCAATCTACACACCTTAGCACTTAGATCTTCCATCCCTACAAGAGTACACTGCTCACAGAATAGTTTGGGGAAATGTTTGTGTGTTGTTTTTAGGGGGTAATGCGTTTTATATCCTTACAAATATAAAGTAGACAGACTTTATATGATTAATGAAAAATACAGATACAACTTATTAAAATAACCATTCTCTGAAATAGATTAAGACCTCTTTCTCATTTCATTTTATGAACCCACTATAGACCTGCTACCCATGGATACCATGAGAACAAATCCACGGACAATATTTTACAAAGTTAACTTTGTAATTCAGAATTCTGCAGTGTTAGGGACTTGGAAGAAGTACTTCTCTTGATGTCAGTGAACCTGTGGTTTCCCCGCAGAAATGAGTAAAAAAGATATTTCCATTAACACATAAGGTATTTAATGGTGTCTGTACACATAAACTCTCAATATGGATAATTATTAAGAAATTCCGGTTAGTCATTTGTTATTATGCAACAATTTCATATTGATATTCCATTTATCCTATCTACCAGAAATATAGTTCCTTCATTAGCAAAATCAACAATGCCAACAAACTCAAAAAAAAATTCTGGAATCTATATAGCAAGTAGCTGAAACTATTCATTAAAAGGGTTGAAGAAAGTGACTTCAGTTCTTAAAATGGCAAAACAATACACCATACCTTGTATCTTTGGGCACCTGACGCGAAGAGATGACTCATTTGAAAAGACACTAATGCTGGGAAAGATTGAGGGCAGGAGGAGAAGGGGACGACAGCGGATGAGATGGTTGGATGGCATCACCGACTCAATGGATATGAGTTTGGGTAGACTCTGGCAGTGGGTGATGGACAGGGAGACCTGGTGTGCTGCGGTTCATGAGGTCACCAAGAGTTGGACATGACTGAGTAACTGAACTGTATCTCATGGCTGATGAGTCATTTTAAGTATTCACATATGCTTTTTCCCTCTCACCTAACTGTCCCTCCAACTTGTGCAACCCATTAAGACAAAACAAACAAAATAAGATCTTCTATATATCTAACAAACTTAAGAATAAGAAAAATGAAAAAAAAGTTAATTAAGGGAAACAAAGTTATACACAAAATAAACTATAAGAATCATTAGCTATCTCTAATTCTCCTTCTCCAAATTAACACTGGACTTCCCTGGTGGCTCAGACAGTAAAGCATCTGCCTGCAATGTGGGAAACCTGGGTTCATTGTTTTTATGTTCTCTAAATTCTAATCAAACTTGTAGCTTATCCTTAAATACAAGGACTTTCCCTAATTCAGTCATTCAATCAGTTCAGTTCAGTCGCTCAGTTACATCCGACTCTTTGCGACCCCATGAACCACAGCACGCTAGGCCTCCCTGTCCATCACCAATTCCCGGAGTCCACCCAAACCCATGTCCATTGAATCGGTGATGCCATCCAACCATCTCGTCCTCTGTCGTCCCCTTCTCCTCCTGCCCTCAATCTTTCCCAGCCTCAGGGTCTTTTCAAGTCAGTCAGCTCTTCGCATCAGGTGGCCAAATTACTGGAGTTTCAGCTTCAGCATCAGTCCTTCCAATGAACACCCAGGGCTGATCTCCTTTAGGATGGACTGGTTGGATCTCCTTGCAGTCCAAGAGACTCTCAAGAATCTACGCCAACACCATAGTTCAAAACATCAATTCTTTGGCGCTCAGCTTTCTTTATAGTCCAACTTTCACATCCATACATGACCAGTGGAAAAACCACAACCTTGACTAGATTGACCTTTGTTGGCAAAGTAATGTCTCTACTTTTCAATATGCTGTCTAGGTTGGTCACAAGTTTCCTTCCAAGGAGTAAGCGTCTTTTAATTTTATGGCTGCAATCACCATCCACAGTGATTTTGGAGCCCAGAAAAATAAAATCCGACACTGTTTCCACTGTTCCCCCATCTATTTCCCAGGAAGTGAAGGGACCAGATGCCATGATCTTCATTTTCTGAATGCTGAGCTTTAAGCCAACTTTTTCACTCTCCTCTTTCACATTCATTAAGAGGCTCTTTAGTTCTTTTTCACTTTCTGCCATAAGGGTGGTGTCATCTGCATATCTGAGGTTATTGATATTTCTCCCAGCAATCTTGATTCCAGCTTGTGTTTCTTCCAGTCCAGCGTGTCTCATGATGTACTCTGCATAGACGTTAAATAAGCAGGGTGACAATTTGGAACCAGTCTGTTGTTCCATGTCCAGTTCTAACTGTTGCTTCCTGACCTGCATATAGGTTTCTCAAGAGGCAGGTCAGGTGATCTGATATTCCCATCTCTTTCAGAATTTTCCACAGTTTCTTGTGATCCACACAGTCAAAGGCTTTGGCATAGTCAATAAAGTAGAAATAGACGTTTCTCTGGAACTCTCTTGCTTTTGCGATGATTCACTGGATATTGGCAATTTGATCTTTGGTTCCTCTGCCTTTTCTAAAACCAGCTTGAACATCTGGAAGTTCACGGTTCATGTATTGCTGAACCCTGGCTTGGAGAATTTTAAGCATTACTCTACTTTTTCTTAAATACTATTATGAGTGCAATATCATCTTTTACTTTCATTGCAAATGTCAGTATTCCCCTCCCACACTGCCAGTTAAATGTTCTTCCATGAGCTAACTATAGTTTTCTAATAGCAAACATACTGAGACAACTAGTTAGAATTTTATACTTCAAATGCTTACAAAAGAATTTTTAAAATAAAAACTTTTGCAAAATATACATATCCTATATAGAAATGTGAAATCTTGTCCTATGACACAAAATCATACATCTTTAAGAAGAAAGTTATACTAAAAAATCAGAAACTACTACTATTTCATATAAACAAGAAAATATGTCCTAAATCATACAGCATAGATTAACTATCAGATCAACAGTAAAATTCTGAATTATATTTCTATGCTGAATAAAAGAAGATTATTTAACTGCAAGTTTATTTTAAAATATAGAAATAAAAGAAGATGGAATAATTTACTGCAGTACTTTTACTTATGGTCCAATGTGCAATGGAAAACATACATGATATCTTTCATTAACTACAAAATATAGCAAAATTTTAAACAAAATATCCTATCTTTAGGTTGTAATAAACTTAAAGGTCATCTAACTCAAATCAAAACTTCAGTAAAAAGGGATATTATCATGAACCTAAGTACATAAAAGCAACAAAAGCCAAAAGAAAAACTTTCAATAAATATCTGTGTGGAGTGCTAGGGGGAGGGGATGAGGTCCGAGATTATAACAAGAATTATATGGAATTCCAACCTATATTATACTCTCCAAATCACCTTTTCAATCACAGTTATTCAACCAGAAACTCCTGAAGTTTGTAAATAGCTAGATTCTCATAGCAATTATACATCTTAAACCTAGTAAAACCAATCTTACATGAAAAGCACTTCCTAACTACCAATTATGGGCCACAGTGTTTCATGCACACACTTGTATGTGTGTGTACATAATACATATATAAATGCTGATCAATGAGCATTACTAAAATTATACACTATTACCAAAAGCTCAGTAGCAACAAAAGGTCCCCCCATATTATCAAACTGGAATGTTTTACTTTAAAAATCTAGGTCATACGTATTTCTGACAAATGATAAATATGAAAGAAATAGCTGGAGAGCAGTAAGTTAGGATTTACATATATGCTTTCAGTGTGTGTCCTTAATTCCAACGACAGATATCTGGTCATCATTTCCCAAAAACACATTCATGAAGGTTTTTGTAACTAGTATCAGTCTAATTTAAATGTAATTTAGTTTATTATATACATTCCTATGTGCTAGGCTTCTGAAATGAATTTTTTACATTATAGGTTGTCAGAATTTTATAAAGCTTGATCATTTAAAGAAATAATTAGCTAAGAATTTTATTTAACTCAAAATTCATTGTGCTAAGAGAATAATTTGAAGACAAAGAAAGAAGAAAAGAAACACATAAATTTACTCAATAAATTATGAAATATACTGACAAACCGAAACTAGTAATTAATGTTTCACGAATCCAGCACCTAACTGGCCCAAGAACAGTACAAAATTCACCTTAAAAAAAAAAATTTATCCAGATTATACTCAGAAAAACCAAATGATACTGGTTCAGATCTTTTAGGTTCCAAGGGAAACTGAGGCCTCAGTATCAATACAGACAACTCCTGGGCTAGATGGGAGAGACTTAAATTAACACCATTACAATCTGCAGCAAATCTCTCTTTTAAGTTAGCTTCTCTTCCCACTCGTAATTCTGACCTTGAGCAAGATGTTACCTCAACTCAGTATGTCACTTTTTGTCATATTTTGTCACTACTTGTTATATTTTGTTATATTTTTGTTATAACTATTCGTTATATTTGCTGCTTCTTATCTACCTCTGGTGGTAATTCTCCAGTAACAATTCTTACTTCTGCTGAACTGATCCAGTTTCTCCTAGCCTTCCACAACTAATTATTAACTTTCAACTGCTGCTAATAGAGCAAGCTTTTAACGATCAGCATTCTCACCTACCACATAGTCTCCATCACAACCTGTAGGCCAATTCACTATGTTAAATTTAAAAATACTTCCTATTACTTGAAGTGGTATACAATTAGAAGATATTTATTTCACGAAACATTCAGAGAAGGAAGAAAAAGAGCTATGAATAATAAAACTATATTGAATCCCAATCAGCAAACTTTATCTACTAATGTAAAGGAATATAAATGCTCCCAATGCCCACATTCTATAGCCCATTTTCAAAATCTCTTTACAAGTCAATGAAATTTACAGGGAAACTATAACTATAATTAATGTATGAAGACATTACCATAGTAGAGTGCATAAAGTTAAGGCTACAATTTATAAACAGTATACTCCATAACTGGGGCTTCCCTGGTGGCTTGGACAATAAAGAGTCTGTCTGCAATGCAGGAGACCAGGGTTCGATCCCTGGGTTGGGAAAAATTCCCTGGAGATGGAAATGGCAGCCTACTCTTGCCTGGAAAATCCCATGGACAGCGGAGCCTGGTAGGCTCCATAATTAGCCTACAATTACTATTGTAAGACATATGCAAGTGTCAATATTTCTCTGGCAAAACACTCTTAAGAGTAAACACTCTTAAGAGTAAACATGGTATATTATTGTCCTTTCAATTATTGTCCTTTCAATTGTCCAAGCAATTATGCACATAAAGTCAACTTTTAAAAAGGCATTCATTCCAGAAACCATCTCATTATTCACAGACAGACTATATGCCCTCAATAAAACATGTTACTGTAAAATGAAAAGAAATACTTAGGTTTTTAATGCCTTTTGCAAACTCTGAGAAAATAAATGTTATATTACTTTAGGTGAGAGATGAGAAAACTGTCAAACTAAGTCTAGGGAATATTGTCTTCCTAGAACTATTTTACACAGAACCTAAATTCTGAAGACCTGGAGAAATATATTAAATATATACTCTGAAACCTTTAATATTCAACTGGTCAAATTACAGTCATTCACTAAAATCACTAACCCCTTAAAGCATACCTTGAACTTATTAACAGCATCAGTTTAATTCTTAAAGGAAAGATAGGTAAAGTAAAACTTGTGAGGATAAAAGAATTAAGTCTACTTTTATTTCAACACATACACTAGAAAAGACCTTTACTTATTTTTCAGATACCTTTAGGGAAGGAAATACAAAGCTAAAATGACTACAACATTGAATTGCACTCAGCTTAAAATTTACTAGCTTTTAAAAACTTCTTATCAACCTCACAATGCTTTTCAAAGAGCAACAACAGATACTTCCATCTCTGGCCAAGATAAGTCAACAAGGAATGTACTGACTCACCTACCTGAAACAAAGGCAAACACATACATGAAAGAAACAATGTTTAAGACACCGACATTAAGCAAACAAGATAAGCCCTAGGACTATTTTACTGCACTGCCTTGANAGATACTTCCATCTCTGGCCAAGATAAGTCAACAAGGAATGTACTGACTCACCTACCTGAAACAAAGGCAAACACATACATGAAAGAACTAATGTTTAAGACACCGACATTAAGCAAACAAGGTAAGCCCTAGGACTATTCTACTGCACTGCCTTGAAAGCAATCCATGGCTGAGACACAGAGAGCAGGAACATAGGCAGCGTTCATCCGACTCCCAAAGGAAAACGTTGGTGACCCACAGACAGCCAGCTTATGTATTCAGCAAACTGCAGATCACAACTTGCATCTGAGAGGAAAATGAAACCAGTAGGGAGCACTCACACAAGCCTCAGAATAGTGTCTATTTCCACCAGCCAGACTGAAAAAGTCCTAATGCTCAAGGTGCTGAGTGGGTGCACAGAGGCTCTTGCCTTAGAAGTGAGGAACAATTATCCCTAGGCTGAATGCCATTCAAGTATACCTAATAAATCTTACAATAAAAACCCAGAAGGATCAAAAACACCTGCATCCCAGAACAAAGCTCAATGATACTGATAGGAATACAAAAATAACCAACATCCAATAAGATAAAATTTTAAATGTCTAGAAGCCAATTGAGTATTATTAGGCATGCAGAAAAGCAGGGAAATATATTCTATAATAAGGAGAGAAATTAGTCAAAACTGACCCAGCACTGACACAGATGTTAAAATAAGCACAAAAGCACTTCACAGTGTATTCAGTATGTTCAAAATGTTAGCTATGAAAATATTAAAAAGATACAAATTGAACTTCTAGAGATGAGAGCTACAATATAAGTAGTTACAATAAGATGACAAAAAAGGGTTGGATTAATGGCAGACTAGACATGCACAAGGTTACTGAATTTAAAGATGAAACAATAAAACTATCTAAAATGAAAGACAAAGGAAACAAACACTGCACAGAAAATCAGTGAGATGTGGAGCAACTTTAAGCGGCCTAATAACTGTATAATTATAGATTTGAGGATAAAAAAATTTTTTTGAAGAAACAAATGGCTGAAATTTCCCATGATTTGATGAAATCATGAAGATCTGCTGCTGCTGCTGCTAAGTCACTTCAGTCGTGTCTGACTCTGTGCAACCCCATGGACCGCAGCCTACCAGGCTCCTCCATCCATGGGATTTTACAGGCAAGAGTACTGGAGTGGGGTGCCATTGCCTTCTCCACATGCAGATCTAGATAGTGCAATAAATACCAAGCACAAAAAGACAAAGAAAACTACACCAAAGCTCAGCACAAATTGCTTAAAGCCAGTATTGGAGAGAAGAGTCTTAAAAACAGAAAAAAAAGGCACATTAGATACAGAGGCACAAAGAAGGATGACAGCAGATTTCTGTTTGGAAACAATCTCTACAGTACTGATACAATATATATAATCATTCAAGTTGTTTCTTATTTAGAAAGAAAGAAAGTGAAGTTGCTCAGTTGTGGTCCAACTCTGCAACCCTCGACTGGTCTGACAGCTTCTCTGTTCATGGGATTTCCTAGGCAAGAATACTAGAGTGGGTTGCCATTTTCTTCTCCAGGGGATCTTCCCAATCCAGGGATAGAACTCATGTCTCCTGCACTGCAGGCAGACTCTTTACCAACTAAGTCACCAGGGGATCCTTTCTTATAAAGAGATCTTATAATAAATCCCAAAGTCTCTGTGCTCATCCAAATAAGAAAATTCCATGTTCTATTAAATAAAATGAAGCTCACCATTAACAACAAAATGTCTTCAGTTTTGTTTCCCTTCATCCCTCAAACTTATTTTTAACATGTTAGTCAATAAATACACATCGACTTTGATTCTGAAGTAATTACCATTAGCCCAAAAAAAAGCATGTTAACATCCATATCTTCCAACAATAATGTATCACAACAGAGTGACCCTGGATACCAGCAATAGGCTTTGATTTCTTGACTTTCTCTTACCTCAGTGCATGAAAGGACTAAAAATAAATAAATGCCTTGATTTTGGGGAATTTAAAAAGGGCTCCCTCAGGTTGGGACACTGGGATTCTGATCATTACAGTAAAAGATATGAACATATAATCAATGAACATTATATTTTCAAAAGTCACTTTAAAAATCAAAAGTTTTTCAGTGAGTACCTTCAAAGGACACAATACTATACTATGCCAAATTCTGAAAGTTAAAAATTCAGATACAGTTTCTGGCCTAAGGAATTATACAAGTTGGGGAGAAAAAACATACATGTATAAAACTCATAACACAGTGTTGTTAGTACATGCCAAAGATAGTGACACTGAATGAAAAGATCAATACTGTCTGTAATAGTCAGGGGCGACTTCCCAGAGTAGTTTAATGCTTCCACAAAGTCTTCAGGATTGGTTAACATTTCGATTCATGAAGAAGTAAAGGAAAAAAGACAGCAGTAATTAAAAGGCAAGGAAGAGAATAGAAAAGGATGGACTGAATAATGATAACCAGTAGTACACAGGTCATAGAGAATAAAAGGATGAAAAGGATCCTGGATACTGAAAGGAGGAAAACAATGAAAATCAAGTCATTTCCATATAATGGTGGAAACTGAAGAAAAGACGGCAAGAAGTTAGGAAGGTATGGAGAGCAGAGCTACAGTAAAAAAAAATAATAATAATAAATTAAAATTTTGACTACTGGAATTATAAATGTATTATTAATCTTTGGTAACAACAGATGGCAAATCCTAATTCAAATGGCTTTTTATATTAAATAATTTTTAAAATAAAGAACCTGAGATGACAATGTATACACAACTATTAATGACTCATTTAAATATCTCTATGGAAGTATGTAAGAATGCTCTGACCATGCTACTGGTCTGGGGAAAATGTAGCTTGCATCATTTTAATAAGTGATAATCATTGTTTAAAAGCACATTAATACATAATGAAGACATTATTATTTAAAGGCTAATAAATCCCAAATCTTTGTAGCTCCAGACCTGATCTTTCTTTGAACTCCAAACTCATAAATATTGAGGCATATTAAAAACTGAGTTTATCTGAGCAAAACCCAATTTGTCTTTTGATATTGAGCTGCTTATACATTTTGAATATTAACCCTATATAGAATGTTATCATTTGAAAATATTTTCTCTCATTTCATTGGGTTATCATTTTATTTTGTTGATGGTTCCCTTTGCTGTACAAATACTTTAAGTCTCATTTGTTTAATTTTGCTTTTGTTTGCTTTGCCTGAGGAGAAAATTTCAAAAAAAACTTATTGCTATGATTTGTGTCAAAGAGTGTTCTATGTTTTCTTTCAGGTGTTTTAGGGTTTCCAATCTTACATTTAGGGTTTTAATCCATACTGAGTTTTTTTTCTATGGTANTCATTTGTTTAATTTTGCTTTTGTTTGCTTTGCCTGAGGAGAAAATTTCAAAAAAAACTTATTGCTATGATTTGTGTCAAAGAGTGTTCTATGTTTTCTTTCAGGTGTTTTAGGGTTTCCAATCTTACATTTAGGGTTTTAATCCATACTGAGTTTATTTTCTACGGTATGATAAAATTCTCTGATTTCATTCTCTCACATGCAGCTATCCAGTTTCCCCAGCACCAGGAAAAGCAACCTTCTAAAATCTCATTGCCAGTCAATGGCAAAGCCATTTTTCATGGTCAGGTTTATAAAACAAAATTCAAGGTTCTGTCCTATCTCTATCATTGACGCTATAAGACCATAAATTCTTAAGTCAAATAAAAAATGTGTAATTTCAGTTCTCTCAGAACACATGTACAATTCAAGGGCAACTGTACATTCAAAGGGCAAAATCATGACAAACTTTCATTAATACTGTAGGGGGGAAATCTCAAACTTCTTCATTTCATGAATCAATAAGATTTATCTTCACAGAGGAGAAAACAAAAGAATAATTTATAAATATTTTGGAAGTGATGAGGGTATGTAAGTATTCACATCCTTTTGACTTAGAGATCAGTCACATATCGTCGAGCCATCAGTCACATATCGTCAAGCGTAGAAGTCCCCCAAAGAGTGAGTGTAGGGATGTTTCCCAAGTCAGTATCATCACAATGGTCAAAGAAACAAAATATTAACGTCTAAAGGAAACAACTGTGAAAAATAACAAAGTACAACTACTACTGGGGTGAAGGTAAAGTTGAAAAAAAAAAAAAACCACACATTAAATACCACCTGGAAAGTAGGTAGCTCTCATTTTCTACCCTATCTAGTTCACACAGTTCATTTACTAAGTGAGGAATTAGTAGTAGCAGTAGTCTAGTCACTAAGTCCTGTCCAACTCTTGTGACCCCATGGACTGGAGCCTGCCATCCTCCTCTGTACATGGGAATCTCCAGGCAAGAATACTGGAGTGGACTGCTATTTAGGTTGTGCAAAAGTAACTACAGTTTTGCACTGTTTAACTCTGCCATTTGATATTGGAATACATTCTTAAATAAATGTCATTATGTTATACATCATTTTAATGCACATTTCTGGCTTTATGCTTTTTGCTAATGAATTATTACTTGCTGGTTATTTTATATGTATTTTAGACTATGGAAATTATGTTGGACAAAAAGCAAATTTGAGTGATTTTCTTACACAAATTCAAAATAGGTCCTAAAGCAGCAGAGACAACTCAACATCAACAAGGCATCTGGCCCAGGAATTGCTGACAAACGTACAGTGCAGTGGTGGTTCAAGAAGTTTTGCAAAGGAGACAAGAGCGTTAGAAATGAGTGGCTGGCCATCAGAAGTTGACCATGACCAACAGGGGATCACTGAAGCTGATCTGTTACAACAACAAGAGAAGTTGCCCAAGAACTCAACGTTGACCATTAAATGGGTTGTTTGGCATTTGAAGCCAACTGAAGGGTGAAAAAGGTAACTGGAGGCCATCATTTTTTGATGGGCTGACCGAAAACCAAAAAAAAAAAACCTGTCATTTTGAAGTGTCATCTTCTCTTATTCTACGCAACAACCACAGATCATTTCTTGATCCAATTGTGATATGGGATGAAAAATGGATTTTACATGACAGCCAGTGATGACCAGTGGCTGAACCAAGAAGCTCCAAAGCACTTCCCAAAGCCAAACATCCACCAAAAAAAGGGTCATAGTCACTGTTTCGTGATCTGCTGAGCCACTACAGCTTTCTGAATTCTGGTGAAATCATTACATCTGAGAAATATGCTCAGCAAATCATTGAGATGCAATGCTTGTAGCCAGCACTGGTTAACAGAAAGGGCCCAATTCTTCTCTGTGACAACACCTAGCCACACATCTCACAATCAATGCTTCAAAAGTTGAAAGAGTGGGCTATGCCGTTTTTGCCTCATCTGCATATTCCCCTGACCTCTCGCCAAATGACTACCATTTCTTCAAGCATCTTGACAACTTTTTGCAGGGAAAACGCTTCCACAACCAGCAAGATGCAGAAAATGCTCTCCAAGAGTTCATAAAATCTCAAAGCATGGATTTTTATGCTACAGAAGTAAACAAACTTATTTCTCATTGACAAAAATGTGCTGACTGTAATGGTTCCTATTTCGATTAATAAAGATGTGCTTGAGCCTAGTTATAATAATTTAAAATTTAGGGTCCAAAACCATAATTACTTTTCCAGCAACCTAATACATAACAAAGCTCTCAAGATTCAGAGAACCAAATTTACAAGAATCTGTTTATTTTTGGATAAATTGAAAAGAAAATCCAGGATGACTACTCTTAAAATTCAAATATCTATAAATGTTGTCTACAGTCTACTTTACTACAATACAAAAATGTCAGCCTAAATATTAACTCAGAAGCTTTTTTTTTTAATTTTTATTTTTTAGTTTGTTTTGCTTTACAATACCGTATTCGTTTTGCTATACATTGACATGAATCAGCCACGAGTGTACATGAGCTCCCAACAGAACATTAGTAGAGTGGGGTCTAATTCACACATTAAATGGTAATCAGAAATTAAGAGCTATAGTACAAAGTGAAATCTATCCCAAAAACATGAGCAAGTTTACTCAAAGAAGGCTGAAGTTTATTCGTTCTTTCTTATTCCTTACTAGAGATGCTGAGATTTTATACTCATTTACTTCTATATGGAAGTAGTTTTTTCTCCCAGCTTTTCCATGAGAGGTTCCAGAATCAGAAGATTTAAATCATTCCTTGGCTCAGCCATGAACCAACAGTGGAACAGTAACTACATTATGTAAGTTCTCTAAGGCTATTTGCTCATTTGTAAGATGATAAAAAATGATGGTGGTTATAAATGACCTACCAAGAGGCAAATAAAACACTCAAATTTGTACTTTTCTTCTGTTTTTAAGCTGTAAAGGTTATTCCTTTCCTATTTCACTCTCAATTTTGAAACTTTTTAACTGAAATTTACATAAAATTTCCAAGTCATCCAGGGTGGCAAGCTGGCATTATACAAAGAATCTGAACAGGACCTAAAAAATATAGGTTATAATAACATTAAGCTTATTGACCTAGTTTACTACTTATGAATCTCAATGAGACAGGCTTATTTTCTATCTCATGATAAATGTAACATTAAATAAAAATATAAATTTTAATTACTCATTTTAATCTTACGTTAGATTAACTCTGCTCCATACTATACTCTTCCTTCCTAAACTTTATCCTACATGTCAAATTGATCTAAAAATTTACTAAAGTCAGCCCACATTCTAACTGTATCCTATTCTTTTATCTCAAGCTCCTCTCAAACTTGAAGGGCCATAGGATCGTGCCCTTAAGATGCTCAAGACTGTGCTAAAATGAAGATTCTGAAAATGTTGGGAATGTGAGTCTCAGATGCTACAGTTTAAGCTCCCAGGTGAAGCTGATACTGTTAATTCATAAACCACATATTTAACAATTGCAACATTTAAGAGAAGTATTTAACTTAATTTCAATATATACTCATTAAAAGTATCAGAAACAATAGAGAGAAGTAACAGTGCATACATCACCTATTTGGGCCAAATCTACCTCTAGACTGGAACAGCACTGCAAAGTCTGAAGTGACAGCAATCTGGAGTCTGAATTGGAAAAAGGGTCTGGTGATGTGTACACCCCAATGGTGAGACTTCAAATTACAGTTTTGAGGGCTCCCGCTTATAATCCCAGGCCAAAAACCGGATCATCATCAGTTTGTGTGCAAAAATACAGCTCTGAGTTTCCTTTACCTTTTACAGTAACATTTGTTTCCCCTTGTGAGTCACAAGATTTTCTAGACCCTGCAGGGTTCTGGGGCTCAGGAAATTCCAAGACTCACTCCCTCTCTTATCTAAGGCACCATCTGACTTGCTGATGAACCACACTTTAAAGAGCAAGGGTCAGGACTTAGAGTGGTCCAGTGGTTAAGACTTTGCCTTCCAATGGAGGGGCTGTGGGTTCAAGCCCTGGTTGGGGAACTAATATCCCACATGCCTCATGGCAACAACAACAACAAAAAAAAAAAACATAAAATAGAATACTGTTAACAGGGTTTCCCTAATGACTCAGACGATAAAGAATTTGCCTGCAATGCAGGAGACCCAGGTTGGGAAGATCCCCTGGAGAGGGAAATGGCAACCCACTCCAGTATTCTTGCCTGGAGAACTCCAGGGACAAAGGAGCCTGGCGGGCTACAATCCATGGGCTTGCAAAGAGTCAAATACAACTGACTAACACTTAGCGGTGTAACAACTTTAATAAAGACTCTTAAAATAGTCCACATTAAAAAAAAAAAAAAATCAAGAGTCAAAATACCTACAGCCACCGAACAATCAACTGTGTTTCAAAATCTGATCACCCTAGGACCCTTACCACACCACTCTTCACATCTTCATCTTGTTTTACTGGTTCCTTCCGAGGTTTTTCTTACAGACAAGTTCCAGCCTCTCCCATTTAAAATAATAACAACACAACTGTTCACTTCTTAACCCACAACATTCGATCATAGTTATTACTCAAAGTTCCTAACAAACTAAAGATGAGCCAGTACATCTGATGGACACTGTTCTGGCTTTGCCTTATTTGAACACACTCTCTGGAACCATCAGTCATCCTCTCCTTAGACGTTTTTCCTAGTCTGAGATATCACACATTCCGAGCTCTCCTCCTGCCTCCTCATCACTGCTGCTTCTTCCCTATTGTGTTTCTTCCCTCCCCTCCCGCCCAGAATTCTGTTTCCATTTTCTTCATTCTATTGCACTGACACATGAACTCATCTGGGTGATTTTATCTACATTCATGGCTTTCCCACTTATTATGGAGCCTGAGCTACACTGCTCTCCTGAACCTTAAATGAAATAGCCAAGGACCTCAGTTGCCATGTGTCTAAAGTTGAACCTCATGTTCCTAACACCAGTGAATTCACTAGTTGCCTAAGCAAGAAACACAGAATCCATTTGGTAATCACCATTCTCCTTCATTCCTCATATCCTAGTAGCCATTCCACCTTCTAAAAGGTTTGACTATCTCCTCCTCTCCAATCCTACTTCAGGAATACCAGAAGCCTTTCATTATCTCTCCCAAATTAATATTTTCATAACCTGGATTGGCCTTTATTCCAAGAATCTTCCATTTAAAACATCTCCAACCTCAAATCCCTTCTACATTACTGTGTTATCTTTCTAATGGCAGATATGCAGTGTCCCTCATCTCTGGATATTCCCCTTTCAAGGTCTCATCTCCTACAATACATATTTCAATTGCTTTGAATAGTATTTCAGGACCTTAAAGCCTTGGTTTCCATTCATACCAGTCCAGACTCACTTCATGTTAATTCCTACAGACCTCTAATTCTGTATGTGCAAAAGGCTCCACCATTTGAAATTCACTGAACTTAGTATATGTTCAGATTGTACCTTCATGAATCCTGTTCTCACCACCCAGGATTCTCCATTCACCTCCCATTACCACCACACACACACACACAAACACACACACATACACACACACACTCTCTCTCTCTTTCTCTCTCTCTCTCACACACTGACTCTCTTTGACTCCGTAACAACCTGCAGCCTACAGCCTTTCTCAACTGGTCTAGCTCCTGCTTGAAAAGTCAAGACTAAATTAAGTCAATCAGCATGCAGGGATATCGAACTTATTCTTACAAGGTTATAAAGTCAATCTACCTAACGATCATGTTTTTCTTAGTTTTTATGTCACTAGTAACTGGAATCTTTCCCCACTTTTACAATAGAATATAAACACACTCTTCTTCTCCTTGATCAGCAGGCCATTAAGACAATGCTCTCCTGAGATTAACAATTTTACAACCATTCACTGAGACATCTATACATCCGTGCTCCATTTCCTCAAATTAACTATAATGATATGTTCATGAGGTTCACAGTGAAGAATATGCTAAAGAACTATTAAGTAAGTTTAACAGCAATTAAACACAAAAGTCTGAAAATACTAGTCATACTCACATTTCCCATGAAGAGCTATTTTTAACATTTTCATGCAAAATATTTCCCTGTTAGTAGAAGGCAGTCTAGTTACATCATCTGTCTTAAGATTTGATTCAGTGCACCTGTTTATTAAGGTGATATTCTCCTTCCTTCCTCCCATTTCCCATCTTCCCCCTAATGTGTATCCTCATTTTAGAGGAGCCTCTTCTCAACTAAGAGGGTTGCTTTGGTTTTTTGTTGTTTTTTTCTTGGCTTAGAATGTATATACATGGATCACGCTCCATTTAATGTACCTTTAAAACAGTCATCCAATAAGTTACTGAAGAAATCAAAAGGGAAATCAAAAAATTTCTAGAAACAAATGACAATGAAAACATGACAACTCAAAACCTATGGGATGCAGCAAAAGCAATCCTAAGAGGGAAGTTTATACAATACAATCCTACCTCAAGAAACTAGAAAAATATCAGACAGGCAACCTAACTTTACACCTAAAACAACTAGAAGAAGAAAAACAACCCACAAAATTAGTAGAAGAAATCATTAAGATCAGAGCAGAAATAAATGAAAAAGAAATGAAAGTAACAATAGTTAAGATTAATAAAACAAAAAGCTGGTTCTTTGAGAAGATAAACAAAATTGACAAACATTTAGTCAGACTCATCAAGAAAAGTGAGAGAAGAATCAAATCAACAAACTTAGAAAAAGGATTACAATAGACAATGCAGAAATACAAAGGATTATAACAGACTATTACGAACAACTATATGGCAATAAAATAGATAACCTGGAAGAAACGGACAGATTCCTAGAAATGTTCTGAACAACTCAATTACAAGCACTGAAATTGAAGCTGTGATCAAAAATCTCCCAAAAAACAAAAGCCCAGGACCAGATGGCTTCACAAGAGAATTCTGTCAAACATTTAGAGAAGAGCTAATGTCTATCCTTCTAAAACTCTTCCAAAAAATTGCAGAGGAAGGAACACTTCCAAACTCATTCTACAAGGCCACCATCACCCTGATACCAAAACCAGACAAAGACAAGACAAAAAAAAGAAAACTTAGGACAGTATCACTGATGAACATAGATGCAAAATTCCTCAGCAAAATTTCATCAAACAGAGCTCACAACACATCAAAAAGCTCATGCACCATGGTCAAGTTGGGTTTATACCAGGGATGCAAGGATTCTTTAATATACACAAATCAAGCCATGTAATATACCATATTAACAAATTGAAAGATAAAAACTTTATGATAATTTCAATAGATGCAGAAAAAGTCTTTGAAAAAAATTCAGTACCCATTTATGATTAAAGCTCTTCAAAAAATGGGCACAGAAGGAACTTACCTCAAGCCTACAGCAAACATTATCCTCAATCGTGAAAAACTGAAAGCATTTCTCCTAAGATCAGGAATAAGGCAAGGGTGTCCACTTTCACCACTATTATTCCACATAGTTTTGGAAGTCCTAGCTACAGCAATCAGAGAAGAAGAAATAAAAAGAATCCGGATTGGAAAAGAAAAAGTAAAGCTCTCACTGTTTGCAGATGACATAACACTATACATAGAAAACCCTAAATATAGTATCAGAAAATNGGCAAGGGTGTCCACTTTCACCACTATTATTCCACATAGTTTTGGAAGTCCTAGCTACAGCAATCAGAGAAGAAGAAATAAAAAGAATCCGGATTGGAAAAGAAAAAGTAAAGCTCTCACTGTTTGCAGATGACATAACACTATACATAGAAAACCCTAAATATAGTATCACAAAATTACTAGAGCTAATCAGTGAAGTTAGCAAAGTTGCAGGATACAAAATCAATACACAGAAATCACTTGCATTTCTATATGCTAACTGAAAAATCAGAAAGAGAAATTAAGGAAACACTCCCATTCACCATTGCAACAAAAAGAATTAAATATTTAGGAATAAACTTATCTAGGGAGACAAAAGAACTGTACACAGAAAATTCTAAAACACTGATGAAAGAAATCAAAGATGACATAAACAGATATTCCATGTTCCTGGACAGGAAGAATCAATATTGTGAAAATCACTATACTACCAAATGCAATCTACAGATTGACTGCAATCGCTATCAAACTACCAATGGCGTTTTTGACAGAACTAGAATAAAAAAATTTAACAATTCATATGAAAACACAAAAGACCCCAAATAGCCAAAGCAGTCCTGAGAAAGAAGAATGGAGCTGGAGGAATCGATCTTCCTGACTTCAGATTATACAACAAAGCTACAGTCATCAAGACAGTATGGTACTGGCATAAAGACGGAAATATAGACCAAGGGAACAAGACAAAAAGTCCAGAAATAAACCCATGCACCTATGGGTACCTTATTTTTTACAAAGGAGGCAAAAATATACAATGGGGGCAAAGACAGCCTCTTCAATAAATGATGCTGGGAAAGCTGGATAGCTACATGTAAAAGAATGAAATTAAGACAATTCCTAACACCATACGCAAGGATAAACTCAAAATGGATTAAAGACCTAAATGTAAAACCAGAAACTATAAAACTCTTCGAGGAAAACATAGGCAGAACACTCGATAACATAAATCAAAGCAAAATCCTCTATGATCTACCTCCTAGAGTAACAGAAATAAAAACAAAGTAAGCAAGTGGAACCTGATTAAACTTAAAAGCTTTTGCACAACAAAGGAAACTACAGGCAAGGTGAAAAGACAACCCTCAGAATGGGAGAAAATAGTAGCAAATGAAACAACTGACAAAGGATTAATTTCCAAAATATATAAGCAGCTCATACAATTCAATACCAGAAAAATGAACAACCTAATCAAAAAGTGGGGAAAAACCTAAACAGACATTTCTCCAAAGAAGACATACAGATGGCTAACAAACACATAAAAAGATGCTCAACATCGCTCATTATTAGAGAAATGGAAAGCAAAACTACAATGAGATATCACCTCACACCAATCAGAATGGCCATCATCAAAAAGTCTACAAACAGTAAATGCTGGAGAGTGTGTGGAGATAAAGGAACCCTCTTGCACTGTTGCTGGAAATGTAAACTGATACAGCCACTATAGGAGATGGTATGGAGATTCTTTATAAAACTAGGAATAAAATCACTGTATGACCCAGCAATCCCCCTCCTAGGCATATATCCCAAAACTTTAAAAGACACGTGTATCCCACTATTCACTGCAGCACTATTTACAATAGCTAGAACATGGAAGCAACCTAGATTCCCATCGACAGATGAATGGATAAAGAAGTTGTGGTACATATACACGGTGGAATATTATTCAGCCATAAAAAGGAACACATTTGAATCAGTCCTAACGAGGTGGATGAACCTAGAGCCTATTATACAGAATGTAGTCAGAAAAAGAAAGATAAATGTCATATTCTAATGCATATATACGGAATCTAGATAACTGCTGCTGAAGAATTTACTTACAGGGCAGCAATGGAGAAACAGACACAGAGAACAGACTTATGGACATGGGGGCGGGGAGGGGGTGAGATGTACTCAGAGAGTAACGTGGAAACTTACATTACCATAAGTAAAACAGATAGCCCATGGAAATTTGCTGTATGTCTCAGGAATCTCAAACAGGGGCTCTGTATCACCTAGAGGTGGGATGGGGAGAGATATGGAAGGGAGGGTCAAAAGGAAGGGAATATATGGATACCTGTGGCTGATTCATTTTGAGCTTTGACAGAAAACAATGAAATTCTGTAAAGCAATCATCTTTCGGTTAAAAAATAAATTTAAAAAGAATTCTCCAATAAAGATAATTTTTAAATTTCAGTTTGGCCTCTTGGGTCTCTCCTGCCTTCTGAGACGGCCCACAATCTATGTACGGAGTGCATCTCCTCCATGTATAATCCATCTTTTCCTTAACTGTGGCTACTGTTGAATTCTGTCCTACACAAATCCAAGAACTCACACCTGGAGGATATCCCAGGGAATCAGAAGTGACTTCAGATGTGACCATGCTCTCATGCCCCACATTCTCTTTCCTGCAACAGTTACATGGAAGTGATAAATNATTTGGCAATAAGGAGTTCATGATCTGAGCCACAGTCAGCTCCCAGTCTTGTTTTTGCTGACTGCATAGAGCTTCTCTATCTTTGGCTGCAAAGAACAGAATCAATCTGATTTTGGTTTTGACTATCTGGTGATGTCCATGTGTAGAGTCTTCTCTTGTGTTGTTGGAACAAACTGTTAAACATAACCAAATGAACATTAGAGAGTTCAAAACATGTTTTCTACCCCTAAAAATCTAAGCAGGAACAAGCTGCCCTGACATCATTAACATCACACAAAATAGTAGTTTGACTGTTAACTCCAGGATCCACTATGTAAGTAAGATGGCAAATTTGCTTTTAAAATGTCTAAACCAAAATTACCACATAATGTGGTCCTCAGGAAATAACACCGTTCAGGCTAATTGCATCAGATATGCTTGGGACAGCCCTGGTTTACTCCTACTGCCATGGTGTAACTACTGTAAGCATCTCCTTTCATTCCCAAATGTGTTACAATTTTGATGCTCAACTATATGGGCACCTAGCCATATGTACCTTTACAAGTTATCTATGGTGCCTTTAACTTTACTCTCCTTGTTGTTGCTGTTTAGTCACTAAGTCATGTCCCACTCTTTGAGACCCCATGGACTGTAGCCTGTCAGACTTTCTGCCCATGGGACTTCCCAGGCAAGAATAATGGAGTGGGTTGTCATTTTCTTTTCCAGGGGATCTTCCTGACCCAGGGGTCAAATCCATGTCTTCTTGGGTTGGGATTGGCAGGCAGATTCTTTACTGTTGAGCCACCAAGGAAGCCTTTACTCTCTTTAATCTTTCATTATTCAATTGCAATGTAAAACATTAACAAAATTTTTTAGAAAACTCAGGATAGCGCTATGGATACTTAAAGTGGTCAAAATGCTCTTCCTTAGAGCATGAAGATATTCTCAACCAATGTGGCTACACAAATAGCAAAAAAGAAAGGTGCTAGGAGAACAATAAAAGAACATATAGGAAATGGTTTAAGTCTCATTATTCAAGAAAAAGGATAATTTATTCAGCTCCATTTTCACACCCTGATAGAAAAAGCAGTCGTTTCTCAACTACCTAGCAAAAGGATGCTGGTTCATCAACAGATAAACTTACACTTGTTTTCAAAAGCTAAGCAAACAAGAGTTCTACATATATAACTCAAAAACTCTGATTTGTTGCTTTAATTAAAAAAATAAAACACATTTTTTAGAACCATTAAAATGGTAACTTTTTGCTAAGTTCAAATAAAGAACCAAACTATAATCATAATCTGTAAATTTCAACAGCAAAAAAAATCTAAAACTCAAGTCTCAAAATCTCAAACTGGTAATTTTATTCAGTTGCCTGGCAAAGCTACAGTCCATGGGGTCTCAAAGAGTCGGATGTGACTTTGCAACTAAACAGCAACAACAAGGAGAGTAAAGTTAAAGATACTGTAAATAACTTGTAAAGTATATATGGCTAGGTGCCCACATAGTTGAGCATCAAAACTGTAACACATTTGGAATGAAAGGAGATGCTTACAGTAGTTACACCATGGCAGTAGGAGTAAACCAGGGCTGTTCCAAGCATATCTGATGCAAACACCCTGAATGGTGTTAACAGTATTATTTCCTGAGGACCACGTTACATAGTATATTTTGGTTTAGACATTTTTAAAAGCAGACTTGCCATCTTACACAGTGAATCCTGGAGTTAACAGTCAATTATATCCATTACAATATACATTTTTAATATATAAATCAAATTTTTGATTCACTTTTATTTTAAAGTTCATTTTTACCTTGGGTATAAAAGTATCTTTAAAAAGTCTAAAAAAAAAAAAAAGTCTAAAATATGTATCACTTACACCAAAAATATAAATTATATATTTGTAAAAGAAGTATACCTCAAAGGAATTTTTGAGATAAAATGTATTATTCCCTAAATTAATAAAGCTATATATATATATACATATTACATCAGATATTTAACTTCTTAACATTTCAATTGGCTGCCATAAAATGATGGTTGCCATTTTAAAAAAAACAAGTTTGTATAATCACTGCAAAATAAAATCAAATTATTCCAGTTCAGTAGGTATTTTTTAATACCAACTGGCCATTTATGAGAACATCTTGGTTCTTTTTATTTACTCATGTTCCTGGCTTCTCCACACAGCACAAGGGCTCTCAGATCACCGACCAGGAATGGAACCCATGCCGCTTGGCAGTGAAAGTAGGACAAAGTCCTAACCACTGGACCACCAAGGGATTCTCTTTAGTCCTTTTTAAAACAAAGTGTTAAGTATCAAATGCAAAGTAAACAACTGTTAAAAATTTCTATTTCCCAATATAGAGTATATGTGTATATACAAAATATATGAAAACCACAAAAATCATCCAATTGATGCAATATGTCCTATACAATTAATTGCATTTTAAAAGACAACATAGTATATTTTAAAAATCACTCACTGTTTTTGATGAGTAAGCTTATGGTAAATATAAAAATTTTCTTAAAAAAAAATAAACATTCTGTTAGGGGGGAAAAAAAAGCTAACCTATTGTTTTCTACCTCAAAATAATCTTAAAATGTAGTAACACTACAACAGTTAGTTCCATAGCAAAAAAGAACACTTTTAACAGGAAGTACAGATCTTTCTCAACTTATGATGAGACTTTTAATAAACAAACCCAAATTTTAAATATCACAAGTCAAAAATGCATTTAATACACCCAAACTACCATGTATCATAGCTTAACCCCATTGACCTTAAATGTGCTCAGAACACTTAACAGCAGTCTCCAGTTGGGCAAAATTATATAACACGGAGTCAATTTTACAATAAATTGATGAATGTCTCAAGTAATTTTTTAAAAACTGTACTAAAAGTGAAAAAAATAATGTTTGGGTACAGAATGGTTCTAAGAGTACCAGTTGTTTACCATGAGGTCACAGGTGGCTTCCTGAGAGCTGAGGTTCACAGCACTGCCCAGCATCAGAAAGTGTACCTACTGCATAACATTAGACCAGGATCAAACCTCAAAATTTGAACTCTAGTTTCTATTCAGTGCATACCACTTTTGCAGCATTGTAAAGTTAAAAAATTATAAGTCAAACCATTGAATCTCAGGGACTGTCTGATGAAACCAATCATGCTTACTGTGTTCTAACTGGCTGATCCCTCTAAATGTTTCCCAAGTAATTTACACTTAGATGAAAACCAATTTGGACACGATGTATACCATCTAGCTGAAAATAATATTTAATTGATCTATTTCTCTAAGGTGGTTTCAAAGGACTGAGTATTTGTACCCCCTACACACACACACACACACACACACACACACACACACAAATTCACACAATGAATTTCTAATCCCTAATGTGGTAGTATTAGGAGGTGGAGTCTTTGGGAAATAATTAGGTCATGAGGGTGGAGCCTTCACGAGCTGGATTAGTGTCCTAACACAAGGGACCTCAGAGAATACTCTTACCCTCTTTCTCCCATGGAAAATACAATAAGTCAGTTTTCTGAAACCCAGTCACACCTTGATCTGACTTCTAGCCTCCAGAACTGACAAATTTCTGTTGTTTAAAATCCACCTAGTCTATGGTACTTGGTTACAGCATCCCAAAATGACTAATTTGATGGTGTGCTGCTGCTGCTGCTAAGTCGCCTCAGTAGTGACCGACCCTGTGTGACCCCATAGACGGCAGCCCACCAGGCTCCCCCATCCCTGGGATTCTCTAGGCGAGAATACTGGAGAATACTGGAGTGGGTTGCCATTTCCTTCTCCAATGCAGGAAAGCGAAAAGTCAAAGTGAAGTTGCTCAGTCATGTCCAACTCTTAGCGACCCCATGGACTGCAGCTTACCAGGCTCCTCCATCCATGGGATTTTCCAGGCAAGAGTACTGGAGTGAATTCGATGGTATAAACCCACCCAAATTCTCAGGATGAATGAGACAATGTTAGTTACAAAATGAGATATAGGGATTTCTCTGGAGGTCCAGTGGTTAATACTCAGGTTCAGTCCCTGGTTAGGAAACTAAGATCCCACATGCTGTGCAATAATTAAAGTAAAAGAAAAAAAAAATAAAGTTTAAAAAAAAAAAAGTGAGCTCTAGCTCTTATTTAAAAAGAAAAGAAAAACCTAACAAAACTGTGAATGAAAACTCTAAAATAAACTCTGTGAGGCAGAGTTATCAGAAAAATTATTACCATGTAAATCACTCTCGAGGGGTTAAGAGGCAGCTGAATGCTCTACTAAATCGTATCGGTTATCCAGGCCCACCTTAACCTACCTGCTCAAAGTGGAAAAGAACCACCAATTTTGAGAATGCGCCTGAACCAGAGGGAGAACCTGATGAACACTAACTACCCTAGGGAAGAAATGAGAGCAGGATGACAANGAATGCTCTACTAAATCGTATCGGTTATCCAGGCCCACCTTAACCTACCTGCTCAAAGTGGAAAAGAACCACCAATTTTGAGAATGTGCCTGAACCAGAGGGAGAACCTGATGAACACTAACTACCCTAGGGAAGAAATGAGAGCAGGATGACAACAAAACATAGAAAAAAGAAGGTGAGTACTAGAGGAAGGGCAATGCCTCTTGACAATTTTCTAACCATCACAATTTTCCCAGGTTCACAAAATTCATTTATACTTATAATCATAATTGTTACTTGTGGTAGTAACAATGAGAAGTACAGGAGGTTAAATCTCTGCAGACCCTGATGGTGANTCTTTCTAGATTCCATATACAGGCATTAGTATATGATATTTATCTCTTTCTGACTTACTTCACTCTGTATAACAGGCTCTAGGTTAATCCACCTCACTAGAACTGACTCAAAGTTGTTCCTTTTTATGGCTGAGTAATACTCCTCTGTGTCTATGTACCACAACTTCTTTAACCATTCACCTGTCAATGGACATCTAGGTTGCTTCCATGTTTGTAGCTTTGTAAATAGTGCTGCAATGAACACTGAGGTACATGTGTCTTTTCCAATTTTGGTTTCCTCAGGGTATATGCATGCCTAGGAGTGGGACTGGTTGGTCATATGGTGGTTTTATTCCTAGGTTTTTAAAGAAATCTCCATACTGTCTTCCCTAGTGGCTGTATCAATTTATATTTCCACCAACACTGCAAAAGAGTTCCCTTTTCTCCACACCCTCACCAGCATTTATTGTTTGTAGACTTTGATGGCGGACCGGTGTAAGGTGATATCTCATTATAGTTTTGATTTGCATCTCTCTAATGAGTGATATTAAGCACCTTTTCATGTATTTGTTAGCCATCTGTGTGTCTTCTTTGGAGAAATGTCTGTTTAGGACCACAGTTTTGTAACTGACCATCAGAAAGAGAACTAGACTATGTTTCAGAAATACGCATGCTCATTTGGTAAAGCATTAAAATTTCAGCTATTTGTTATTTTGCTCTTTTCCTTAAATATGTATATTCTACAATATCACCATGTAGCAGTATTAGACTCTACTTAAGAGAAAGTTTCGGAAGACATCCTTTTTTAACCCTTTAAGTTTCCCCAAAATATTGCATTTTTAAAATACCTTTTATAAAAAGAATTTAATGGAAACAGATGTTATCGTAATTTATGAAAGTTAGTCACTCAATTGTCCGACTCTTTGTGACCCCACGGACTGTAGGCCACCAGGCTCCTCTGTCCATGGAATTCTCCCCACAAGAATACTGGAGTGGGTTGCCGTTTCCTTCTTCAGGGGATCTTCCCAACCCAGGGTTAGAACCCAGGTCTGCCACATTGCAGGCAGACTCTTTACCAACTGAGCTANTCACTCAATTGTCCGACTCTTTGTGACCCCACGGACTGTAGGCCACCAGGCTCCTCTGTCCATGGAATTCTCCCCACAAGAATACTGGAGTGGGTTGCCGTTTCCTTCTCCAGGGGATCTTCCCAACCCAGGGTTAGAACCCAGGTCTGCCACATTGCAGGCAGACTCTTTACCAACTGAGCTACCAGGGAAGCCACTTATACTAAATTAATGTTGTCACATGTTAAAGTAGTCATACTTAGAGATGCTAAGATGCTTTGAAGATGTACACTTTTCAGACTTCTTTCAGGGCTTTTTTTTTTCTTTCAATTGAAAGTAACCATAGTCACAGAAATCTTTCTAGGAGACATCATAAGAATTTTCCTGGAGTTCCTCATCGTTTTAATTGCCCTCTGCTCTGGTAATCCACACAAAAACTACTTTTCAAATCTCCTCCTTTTTTCAAGAACAACTATGAAATCTGAAACTCTAGGAATGTATATAAATACCAAGCGGTAGGGGGGAAAAAATCATTATATTTGTAAATACAGTCTTAAGTTAACAGCGGTTCTTCACCAAAAATCTTACCAGAACTCCACCAAGAATTTCGCTAAGGCCTATTTTCATGTTAAAATTTAAAAAGTTAAAGAGAGGAAAATATTTCAATCTAAAGTTGTTTCAAGCAAAGAATAAAGAAAACCAGAATTATGTTGTGTGTGAGGATGTTTCTTCACGCTCTCAACCCAGTTATCAAGAAAGCTGCGGTAACATTTGAAACCTGAATTAGAGCCAGGTGTATGTAAATAAAACTTCACTGGGAAACACCATTTTGAAAAAAACTCATTAAAATGAGGAGATGCTCTCACTAAAATGACGTACAATTAGAAACCTCACTCACATTTCCGAATAATTTTTTTTTCTAATCCTTAAAGATCAAGCATCCAAGGTAAAAGTTACCCAAGGACAACTGAAATTCACAAATAACTCGACAGTTACTTTAAATACGGTCAGTTACTTCAATCCCCGCCCTCGTTAAAGTTGTGCGTGTGGGCTGTGTTCCTCAGTCTTGTCGCCACCCCACGACTGAAGCCCACCAGGCTCCTCCGTCCCTGGGATTTCCCAAGCAAGCTTCTGGAGTGAATCGCCATTTCCTCCTCCAGAGAACCTTCCCGACCCAGGGATCGAACCGAGCCTCCTCTGGCTCCTCCACTGAGGGGCGAATTCTTTACCACTGAGCCACCAGAGAAGCCCCTCATCAAAGTTATTAGAGGACGAAGACTGAAGTCAGGTGATCTGAATTTCACAAACCAATGTGTGAACCTAAATAACGTGAGGTTACTGGCACAATTATACCGTGAATTTAACCTAAGGAAAAATATACAGCTTTACAAAGGTTTAATACAACACGGAATAACTTTAAACACGGTCTCAATATGCTCTGTTGCCTCCTAAACGGATAACGAAAGGCACAGGATAACGAACACAAGGAACAAACCGTTCCTTCGATGCAGGCTTCAAATACTCCTACACGGTATTTTCACATCCAACACACCCCTTTTTCCTGACTCAGGGGCCCCGAAGCTTAGCCTTCAACTAAGGGTCAAAAGCGCGCTGTGACCTGAGAGAGAGGGGCTTGGCGTTGTTTTCTGAGGAAGGACATGGCAACCCCACTTTTGAAACTGTGGGGCTCAAAGGACATGCGCAAAGGCCTGCCCGCAGACTCCGCCAGCACCCCCAAAATCAGCCATCGCCCACGCCCGGCGGCCCATCTGCCTAGCAACGCGGCTCCCCGCTCGGACCCGCCCCGGAATGCCCACGGGATTCGTCCTACCTCCTTTTTCTTCTGTCCTCCGCCGAGCTGGATGCACAGGAGCAGCAGCAGGAGGAGGAAGGGGAAGCTCCCGGTGGGGAGATACCGCGGCCGCCGCCCCGCCTGCCTCCGGCGTGAAGGAGCGCCCCTGGCACCCATCGCCGCAGGGCAGTGTCTCCTCCACGCGCGGTAACCGTGCGCGCCCAGCTCCTACCGGCGCCCTATACCTACCAGGCCAGCGACCGGGAGCCCCCTGCCCGTGCCCCCGTGGATGCCTACGGCCTCGCCGGGCAGTGGGGAACCAGCAGAGGACGCTGAGGAGAACTGACGGCGCATCCGGTTCACCGGGAGAGGAGACCTGGAAAGACCCGGGATGGGGCAGGAAGTGGGCGTGGCCAGGGGGCCTCGGCGAGCCGCGCAGCGCGGCGCACGCAGCCCGCGACCTGCGGAGACCCGCTCGGCGGCGGAGGGCGTGGTGCTCTATGCTGGCTCGCCCATCGGACCCCTAGGCTGACCTGCCGCTGAAACCAGCACCTGCTCCCGGCGATATGCAAGGGTCCTGTTTATCCAACGCTCTACCTGGAACCAGAGACATACATAATAAAATTGCCTTCTTCGGTGATAGAGAAGATGTCTGAGGAATTAGTAAGGATCTGGTCCCTCTAGCTCATGGCAACCCTCCGATCTTCTTGGGACGTTTTTACTCAAAAATAGTTCAGAGAATTGAATGATATTGTGATCAGAGTATTCTATAACAGTATCTATTCCTACTTGTTGTGAACATAGTTTCTTAGCATGTAACATGAACAAAAATTTAAAGTAAGAACAAGTGATGCTGCATATTATCTCCTTCTAGCAATGATTATTTACCCACAGGTACATAAACTAATTTTTAAATGCTTTATCTTTACAAGTAATGTTTTCTCGATACAGTTTTGCTTTTCATGTTTATTAGTTTTCTCAAATTCATCATACATGTTATTTTGATAAATTGGGTATACTAATAACTAATGATAACAGTACAAAACAAACTTGTAATATAGCCTTATGGTCACAGAAGTTTGTTTAAATCAAATTTCAATTTATACAACTCTTTTTGCAGAGAAGAATGACTTTCCAGCATAAAAAAAATCGTTAAAAGACTTCCAAGCATAAAAAAGTTATATTAGGATAAAATTCTATCAGATTATACTGCCTCTGGGAGAGTAAATGGATTCAACCACCTTGAAGAACTGTTTGGCAGTATCTGCTAAAGCTAAATACACCTAACCGAGATCCCAAAGTTCCACATGAGCATATATTCACTGAGTGACGTGTACAAATTTGTATAGCTGCTTTATTCAAAAAAGCCCCAAGCTGCAACGAGACCAAATATCCATCAACAGTAAAACAGAGAAATAATTTGTGATACAGTAACACCATATAACAGTAGAAACTAATGACATGCATATTAATATATGGAATGAATTTTACAACATAAAGATCCACACACAAAAGTAATATATTAGGGTTTGTAGAACTAAAGATCAAGATCAACCAGATGAGAATAGGCAAAGGCTGCTTATTCAAGTGCTTGCAACATCAAGTGACAGCTGACATCACTTGAGCTTGTGCACAGACTCAAAGGCAGGCAGATAAGTAGGAAGCAGCAGTGGAAAGAGAGGAAGGCTGTATTCATTTTGCATACAGTATTGTAAAGCAAAACAAACTAAAAAAATAAAAATTAATTAAAAAAAAAAAAGAAAGAGAGGAAGGCTTCAGGTGTGCTATGATTGGAGGCTGTAGACATGACAAAAGCTATAGGTGAAGCTAACTAGAAAGGGGAACTCCTTATGTGACTGCTTAGGGATGCGTATTTGGCTTTCTGTAGTTAGTCTTATGAGCGGAGGTGCCTGGTGGGCTGGAGTCCACGTGGTCGCTAAGAGTCGGACAGGACACGACTGAGCGACATCACTTTCACTTTTCACTTTCATGCGTTGAAGGAAACGGCAACCTGCTCCAGTGTTCTTGCCTGGAGAATCCCAGGGACGGAGCCTGATGGGCTGCCGTCTCTGGGGTCGCACAGAGTCGGACACCACTGAAGTGACTTAGCAGCAGCAGCAGCAGTTAGTCTTAAGTTAGAGGCATGGCCAAAAATCAGGGAGACTGTCAATTATTAATCAAGTACTGGCCATTTAGGATCAATTGTTAGAGAAGTCATGGTGTGTTCTTGAAAAGTGAAAGTCGCTCAGTCATGTCCAGTTCTTTGCGATGCCATGGACTATTACGGTCCATGGAATTCTCCAGGCCAGAATACTGGAGTGGGTAGCCTTTCCCTTCTCCAGGAGATCTTCCCAACCCAGGGATCTAACTCAGGTCTCCCTCAGTGCAGGTGAATTCTTTACCAGCTGAGTGACATGTACAAATTCTTCCTCAAGGGAAGGCCATTAACAAACAATAAAGTGTTAACTTCCCTGGTGGTCCAGAGGCTAACACTCTGTGCTCCTAATGCAGGGGACTTGGGGCTTGAGTTTGATCCCTGGTCAGGAAACAAGATCCCACATGCTGCAACTAAGATCCTGGATACTGCCACTAAAACCTGGACAGAAAATACATAAATATACATTTTAAAAAGAGATCTAATAGTTCAGTTACTCCGTCATGTTCGACTCTTTGCAACCCCATGGAATGCAGCACACCAGGCTTCCTGTCCTCACCAATTCCTGAAGCTTGCTCAAAGTCGAGTCGGTGATGCCATCAAAACAGGTCATCCTCTGTTGAACCCTTCTCTTCTCACCTTCAGTCTTTCCCAGCATCAGGGACTTTTCTAGTGAGTCAGTTCTTCGCATCAGGTGGCCAAAGTATTGGAGTTTCAGCTGCAGCATCAGTCCTTCCAATGAATATTCAGGACTGATTTCGTTTAGGATGGACTGGTTGGATCTCCTTGCAGTCCAAGGGACTCTCAGGAGTCTTCTGCAACAATACAATTCAAAAGCATCACTTCTTCAGCACTCAGATTTCTTTATGATCCAACTCTCAAATCCATGCGTAACTACTGGAAAAACCATAGCTTTGACTAGATGGACCTTTGTTGGCAAAGTCATGTCTCTACTTTTTAATATATCGTCTTTTTAATATGTTGTCTAGTTTGGTCAGGGGCTTCCCTGTTGGCTCAGAGGTTAAAGCGTCTGCCTCCAATGCGGGAGACCCGGGTTCAATCCCTGGGTCAGGAAGATCCCCTGGAGAAGGAAATGGTAACCCACTCCAGTATTCTTGCCTGGAGAATCCTATGGACAGAAGAGCCTGGCAGGCTACAGTCCACAGGGTCGCAGAGAGTCAGACACAACTGAGCGACTTCACTTCTAGATTGGTCATACCTTTTCTTCCAAGAAGCAAGCGTCTTTTCATTTCATGGCTGCAGTCAACCATCTGCAGTGATTTTGGAGCCCAAGAAAATAAAGTCTCTCACTGTTTCTTTTTTCTTTTTCCCACCTACCTGCCATGAAGTGATGGGACCGGAGGCCATGATCTTCATTTTTTTAATGTTGAGTTTTCACTCTCCTCTTTCACTCTCCTCTTTCACTTCCATCAAGAGGCTCTTTAGTCCCTCTTCACTTTCTGCCATAAGGGTGGCGTCATCTGCTTATCTGATGTTATTGATATTTCTCCAGGTAATTTTGATTCCAGCTTGTGCTTCAACCAGCCCAGCGTTTCGCATGATATACTCTGCATGAAAGTTAAATAAGCAGGGTGATAATATACAGCCTTTTCGTACTCTTTTCCCAATTTTGAACCAGTCTGTTATTTCATGTCCAGTTCTACTTGTTGCTTCCTAACCTGCATACAGATTTCTCAGGAGGTAGGTCAGGTGGTCTGGTATTCCCATCTCTTGAAGAATTTTCCACAGTTTGTTGTTATCCACACAGTCAAAGACTTTGCTGTAGTCAATAAAGTAGGAGTAGATGTTTTCCTGGAACTCTCTTGCTTTTCTGATGATCCAACGGATTTTGGCAATTTGATCTCTAGTTCCTCTGCCTTTTCTAAATCCAGCTGGAACATCTGGAAGTTCACAGTTCATAAACTGTTGAAGCCTGGCTTGGAGAATTTTGAGCACTACTTTGCTAGCGTGTGAGAGAGTGGAATTGTGTGGTAGTGTGAACATTCTTTGGTGTTGCCTTTCTTTGGGATTGGAATGAAAACTGAATTTTTTCAGTCCGGTGGCCACTGGTGAGTCTTCCAAATTTGCTGGCATATTGAATGCAGGACTTTCACAGCATCATCTTTTAGGATTTGAAATAGCTCAACTTGAATTCCATCACCTCCACTAGCTTTGCTCCTAATGACACTTCCTAAGACCCACTTGACTTTGCATTCCAGGATGTCTGATTTTGGTCAGTGATCACACCATTGTGGTTCTCTGGGTCATTAAGATCTCTTTTGTATAGTTCTTCTCTGTATTGTTGCCACCTCTTCTTAATATCTTCTGCTCTATTAGGTCCATACTATTTCTGTCCTTTTTGTGCCCATCTTTGCATGAGAAGTTCCCTTGGTATCACTAAATTTCTTGAAGAGACCTCCAGTCTTTCCCATTCTATTGTTTCCCTCTTTCCACAGTCCTTTGTATTGTCAGGAAGGCTTTCTTATTTCTCCATGCTATTTGTTGGAACTCTGCATTCAAATGGGTATATCTTTCTTTTCCTTCTTTGCCTTTAGCTTCTCTTCTTCTCTCAGCTGTTTGTAAGGTTGTTTCCTCAAACAACCATTTGTCATTTTGCATTTCTTTTTCTTAGGCATGGTCTTGATCACTGCCTCCTGTGCAATGTNGGTCAGGAAGATCCCCTGGAGAAGGAAATGGTAACCCACTCCAGTATTCTTGCCTGGAGAATCCTATGGACAGAAGAGCCTGGCAGGCTACAGTCCACAAGGTCGCAGAGAGTCAGACACAACTGAGCGACTTCACTTCTAGATTGGTCATACCTTTTCTTCCAAGAAGCAAGCGTCTTTTCATTTCATGGCTGCAGTCAACCATCTGCAGTGATTTTGGAGCCCAAGAAAATAAAGTCTCTCACTGTTTCTTTTTTCTTTTTCCCACCTACCTGCCATGAAGTGATGGGACCGGAGGCCATGATCTTCATTTTTTTAATGTTGAGTTTTCACTCTCCTCTTTCACTCTCCTCTTTCACTTCCATCAAGAGGCTCTTTAGTCCCTCTTCACTTTCTGCCATAAGGGTGGCATCATCTGCTTATCTGATGTTATTGATATTTCTCCAGGTAATTTTGATTCCAGCTTGTGCTTCAACCAGCCCAGCGTTTCGCATGATATACTCTGCATGAAAGTTAAATAAGCAGGGTGATAATATACAGCCTTTTCGTACTCTTTTCCCAATTTTGAACCAGTCTGTTATTTCATGTCCAGTTCTACTTGTTGCTTCCTAACCTGCATACAGATTTCTCAGGAGGTAGGTCAGGTGGTCTGGTATTCCCATCTCTTGAAGAATTTTCCACAGTTTGTTGTTATCCACACAGTCAAAGACTTTGCTGTAGTCAATAAAGTAGGAGTAGATGTTTTCCTGGAACTCTCTTGCTTTTCTGATGATCCAACGGATTTTGGCAATTTGATCTCTAGTTCCTCTGCCTTTTCTAAATCCAGCTGGAACATCTGGAAGTTCACAGTTCATAAACTGTTGAAGCCTGGCTTGGAGAATTTTGAGCACTACTTTGCTAGCGTGTGAGAGAGTGGAATTGTGTGGTAGTGTGAACATTCTTTGGTGTTGCCTTTCTTTGGGATTGGAATGAAAACTGAATTTTTTCAGTCCGGTGGCCACTGGTGAGTCTTCCAAATTTGCTGGCATATTGAATGCAGGACTTTCACAGCATCATCTTTTAGGATTTGAAATAGCTCAACTTGAATTCCATCACCTCCACTAGCTTTGCTCCTAATGACACTTCCTAAGACCCACTTGACTTTGCATTCCAGGATGTCTGATTTTGGTCAGTGATCACACCATTGTGGTTCTCTGGGTCATTAAGATCTCTTTTGTATAGTTCTTCTCTGTATTGTTGCCACCTCTTCTTAATATCTTCTGCTCTATTAGGTCCATACTATTTCTGTCCTTTTTGTGCCCATCTTTGCATGAGAAGTTCCCTTGGTATCACTAAATTTCTTGAAGAGACCTCCAGTCTTTCCCATTCTATTGTTTCCCTCTTTCCACAGTCCTTTGTATTGTCAGGAAGGCTTTCTTATTTCTCCATGCTATTCGTTGGAACTCTGCATTCAAATGGGTATATCTTTCTTTTCCTTCTTTGCCTTTAGCTTCTCTTCTTCTCTCAGCTGTTTGTAAGGTTGTTTCCTCAAACAACCATTTGTCATTTTGCATTTCTTTTTCTTAGGCATGGTCTTGATCACTGCCTCCTGTGCAATGTGATGAACCTCCGTCCATAGTTCTTCAGGTACTCTCTATCAGATCTAATCCCTTGAATCTATTTGTCACTTCTACTGTAAAAGTGTAAGGGGTTTGATTTAGGTCATACCTGAATGGTCTCATGGTTTTCCCTACTTTCTTCAATTTAAGTCTGAATTTGGCAATAAGGAGTTCATGATCTTAGCCTCAGTCAGCTCCTGGTCTTGTTTTTTCTGACGGTATAGAGCTTCTCCATATTTGGCTGCAAAGAATATAATCAATCTAATTTCAGTATTCACCATCTGGTGATATCCATGTGTAAAGTCTTCTCTTATGTTTTTGGAAGAGGGTGTTTGCTATGACCAGTGTGTTTTCTTGGCAAAACTCAGTTAGCCTTTGCCCTGCTTTGTTTTGTACTCCAAGGCCAAATTTGCCTGTTACTCCAGATATCTCTTGTCTTCCTACTTTTGCATTCTAGTCCCCTATAATGAAAAGGACATCTTTTGGGGGCGTTAATTCAAGAAGGTCTTATAAATTCATAGAATTGTTCAACTTGAGCTTCTTCAGCATTACTGATTGGGGCATAGATTTGGATTACTGTGATAAGCTTCCATAAGCCTCTTATCCTTATCCCTCAGAGGGCAGACAGAATGAAAACCACAATCACAGAAAACTAATCAAACTATCACATGGACCGCAGCCTTGTCTAACTCAATGAAGCTATGAACCATGCCCAGTAGGGCCACCCAAGACGGACGGGTCATTGTGGAAAATTCTGACAAATGTGGTCCACTGGAGAAGGAAATGGCAAACCACTTCAGTATTCTTACCATGAGAACCCCAATGAATAGTATGAAGAGGCCAAAAAAGATATGACACTGAAAGATTTGACATTTAGCAACTGTTAAATATACAACACAATAGTTATTAGAACTAAGCAGTCTAGTCCAACTTAAAGCAACCTACTTTATTGGGTTATGATAGATAAGGGGTTGGTTTCCTGAGCAAGTTGCTGCAGGTTGTGGATCCAACCTCTATTTTTATATATGATCTGTTGGTTTATATATATATTGTTGGTTGTTATATTTATTATCCCAGATTAGAAGTCAGGATAGTGAAAGAGGTCCCAAGAGAAAACTCTGCTATGCTAAAAATATTCTCTGACCTATTTCTTGATCTGAATGCTGCTTCTTACATGAATGGATGCTCTTCATAAAAATCTATTGACCAGAAACTTATGATGTATTTATGTGTATTATATCTCAATGCAAAAGTTACTTTTTAATAAAGAATTTTATGAAAAGCATATATTTAAAATCCCTTGGAGGCAACAGGCTGAAAATACAAGTTCAGAATGAAAAAAATGTAATATAAACTATTCAACTATTAAAAAGAAGAGCTCCTTTTTGTTGGTTAATTTTTAATGGATAATGATGACCATTATTTCTATACTTTAAATATATTTAAAAGAATGCTGTGACTTTTATTTTTTAGATGTCAGTATTTAAAACTTGTGGGAAATAGTTTCTTTGCAACTATTTAAACTTAGGATGAAAATGTTTAGATATATGCTTTAAAATACACAAAAAGATATCTAGTCTTCCATATTTAGAGATATGTTATCAAAGCATTTTTGAAGACTAAATTCTGGACATTCCTGCCTCTGTCACTGTTGCATCCTTTTGCAATATTAACATTGTCTGTATTCCTTGCCCTTCAAAATCTTGCCCATCTTTCTGTGAACAACTCAGATATCACCTCTTTGTGATTCCTGATTCCTAGCCAGCAGTAAGTAGTCAATGTCTCCTTTTGCTTCCATAGATATTTGTAAGTTGCTTATATAGAAACACATATTTAGCATTTGATATAGTTGTCAGAAAATACAAGATATACATTAATATTAATTATGTCATAATTAACTAAGGATAAAACAATTATAGCCTTGTCAAAACACTAAAATAAACAATTATGATTCCGGGGTTCTTAACTGTTCTTTCAAAATAAGCAATCATTTAAAAAATGATTTGAAAAGACAAAAAAAAGTGTGATGAAAATGAACTGTTAATCTAGCCATAAAATAACAGATGATTTTACAAAAGTGTTTAAAGTTATAATTTAACTCTTCTGTACATTATTCTGGAAGAAATATGTATATGGTAAATGATTTACTAACATATCTTCCTATATATGTACTTAAGGTATAAAATGCATAAATCTATAAATTCAACCTTTTAACTGTAGGTTTAAAATATAACCTATCAGTATATTAAACAATGTATATATCATATAAATGTACTATATTAAAAAACTATGATAACTTTCCTAATAAACAGAAAATTGCATGCATGATTTTTATATACATATTTGTCTAACTCTATAGTCAGAGTGCCTAGAATAGTCAACCATTTATATTAAATACCTCTTCAACTAAAGAAGCTACTTTTCTTTCCTCCAGATACAAGAGAAAACTAGAAGATGGAAAAGTAAGAAGTGTTTAGATATCGTTTCTTCAAAAGCACTTATTTCTTAAGGCACTAATTTTATAGTAAAGCAGCAAAAACCACTCTATGCATACATGCACACATGCATATATATAATTCACAGATATTTGCATATTTGGCCTATCTCAGCTATTCTAAGTAAGGGTAAATTAAAATTATGTTTACTGATTGTGATATTGTGATTTATAAGAAATATATATTAGGCCTTCTTCCTATAAATGGCACAGGATTCCTAAAACCCTTGGAACTTCCTAAGTGATGAGAGTGAAAGAAGTGTCTTTTGTATTAATAACATTGGTAAGGTGAGATCTGGAAAGCACCTAAGAATGGGGCTAGTTGCCAAGAGAACCCACGAGGTGATTGAAGAAACTTTGTTGAAACTTTCAGTCTCTCCATCTGACCTCTGGCGGGAGAGGAGAGAAAGGGATTAGAGGTTAAATCAATCCCAGATGACAGTAATTTAAGCAACCATGCCTACCTAATAAAAGCCAGAGTTCACTGAGCTTCTGGGTTGGTGAACACATGCAGATTTGGGGAGAATGATGCACTTGGAGACTACACGGGAGCTCTGCTCACCTTAGCTCATCCCTATCCCTATGCATCTCCTCCATGTGACCGTCCCCAAGTTACATCCTTTTCTAATAAACTTAATACATAAAATGCTTAATAAGTAGTAAGATTGCCGGGAGAAATATCAATAACTTCAGGTATGCAGAAGACACCACCCTTATGGCAGAAAGTGGAGAGGAACAAAAAAAGCCTCTTAATGAAAGTGAAAGAGGAGAATGAAAAAGCTGGCTTAAAGCTCAACATTCAGAAAACGAAGATCATGGCATCCAGTCCCATCACTTCATGGGAAATAGATGGAGAAACAGTGGAAATAGGGACAGACTTTATTTTGAGGGGCTCCAAAATCACTGCAGATGGTGACTGCAGCCATGAAATTAAAAGACGCTTACTCCTTGGAAGAAAAGTTATGACCAACCTAGATAGCATATTCAAAAGCAGAGACATTACTTTGCCAACTAAGATCCGTCTAGTCAAGGCTATGGTTTTTTCAGTGGTCATGTATGGATGTGAGAGTTGGACTATGAAGAAAGCTGAAAGCCGAAAAATTGATGCTTTTGAACTGTAGTGTTGGAGAAGACTCTTGAGAGTCCCTTGAACTGCAAGGAGATCCAACCAGTCCATCCTAAAGGAGACCAGTCCTGAGTGTTCATTGGAAGGAATGATGCTGCAGCTGAAACTCCAATACTTTGGCCACCTCATGCGAAGAGTTGACTTATTGAAAAAGACTCTGATGCTGGGAGGGACTGGGGACAGGAGGAGAAGGGGATGACAGAGGATGAGATGGCTGGATGGCATCACCAACTCGATGCACATGAGTTTGGGTGAACTCTAGAAGTTGGTGATGGGCAGGGAGACCTGGCATGCTGTGATTTATGGGACACAAAGAGTTGGACATGACTGAGCGACTGAACTGAACTGAAGGCAGTGCTATCAATGGAACTCTAATTATTTAAATGTCCTATATGTGTACTGTCCAGTATGGTAGCCACTGGCCATATGTGACTACTGAGCACTTGACTTGTGGTTAGTGCAACTAAGGAACTGAATATTTATTTATTTAATTTTAAATAATTAAACTTCAATAGGTGCAGTGGCTAGTATAGTAGGCACTACTGTTTTGAATAGTCCAAGATCTTAAAGTTTGTTAAGAAAATTAGACTATAATCTTAGTCAATATATTAAATCCTCATCATTGCAACATTGTAAAAATTCCATAAAATTAAACATTTATAAAGATATCCACTATTTTCAGTGTATATTATACACATATATGTATATATATATACATATATGTTTTTATATATGTCTAATTTTTTAAGAAAACAGTAGTAGCAATATACTTAAACCATAAGTCATTTTAGGGAATTTAAGCTGTGAAATTAAAACCTGGTTTATATAAATCTAAATATTGTGCTAATATTTCTATATGATAAACTAAATTTAACAGACTTCTTTAAATGATGTCAAAAGCTATTTCATATATTAGAGCTAATATATTTTTATCTCATAATTATAGTATTGAAGGCTGTTAAGTAAATGCACATTTTCAAACTCTACAATTTTTAAAGCAAATATAACACAATAATTATTTTAAAACAACATTTAGTGTTTGTCTACACTAGATATCCCCAGAGTGCATTTGTACCAGCAAAATTATTTTTGTAATCGGTTTCTCTTTAAGATTTCCCAAGCATAAGAAAAAGAGAGTGAGAAACATAAGTAGAAAATAAGTAAGCAGGGGCCAATTTCCAACAAATATTAAATTAATATCGTTATCAAAACCTGTTTTTTGCAAGGAGAGGTGACAAAGTTTAGATGCAAGAAAACCCATTTTGACATGTATACATATAAAAGAAAAAGTGGTTGGCAATTTTATCAAGCCACTCTTTTTAAAAGCCAGGGATTATTTAACCCTGAAGAAGCGAAAAAGGAGTCTTCTACATTGAATAAAATAATCTCTTTGTTGTAGACAAGAAAATCTCCCCTTGAGTGTTTCTTCCTCTTTTGTTCTAAGGGAGCTATCAAATTAACATCTTGCTAATGTCCAATTCTCCCAGCAATCATTATGGTTTCACATTACTTCTAGTAATTTTCACCAGTCAGAGGGTATGTCTATATATAAATATATATATATATTTCTATCTATATACAGACATATATGTAGATATTTTACCTTATATTTAGAAAACATAAAGAAAATGGGAGTTTGGCTTGAAAGAGTTGCAGGTTTAGATCAAGAGATGGCCCCATGAGAATTGCAGTGGTCAGTAACATTGGTGTTTGTGCAACCTTGTACTTTTGAAACTTGCCCTGATCAGGAACCAAACAACCCGAGACAGATGAAACTAAATAAATTATTTCTCACAAGATTGAGGGGAACTTCTTATAAGTTTTTGAAATGCTGACCTACAGCATTTTTACTCAAAGAACACTAGTCTGATGACTTTCTGAACTCCTTCCCCAACACTGGGTGAAAAATAGATTTATCAAGTCTATGTCCATCCCCTCCTTATAGACTTTTCTTCTTATAGAATAAACAAGCAGACCATAGAAATGAACACAACAAGGCCAGAAAACAATTCACTAAGAAACAACACAAATCTGCTCATATAACCAATAACTCCCAAGTGAATGAAAGAAGTGTTAATCACTCAGCTGTATCCGACTCTTTGCAACCCCATGGACTGTAGCCCACCAGGGTTCTCTGTCCATGGCATTTTCTAGGCAAGAATATTGGAGTGGGTTCCCACTCCCTTCTCCAGGGGATCTTGTCGAACCAAGGATCAAATCCTTGTCTCCTGCATTGCAGGGAGGTTCTTAACTCTCTGAGCCACCAGGGAACTTATTCCTACGTCAAAAAACAAAACAAAACAAAAATCCAATGCCAAAGAATCACAATGAAATAATAATCACAGCTTAGTTCAGAGTGAAATTAGCTTCCCATAAGCGGCCAGGGTGACACCTTAAACACTTGAGCGGGAAAAGATTTCAAAGTGACCCCAACGTGCACCTTATTACTGAATCTAGTGTCCTGTCCTGGATGAGGGTCTCAGCCCAATCTCAGTGGGACCTTACTGATAATATCCTCCAGCTAAAGAACACACCTGACGTGGAAGCAAGTTGAGTTTATTGGCTCATTGCAAACAGAGAAGATAGATTACCATGAGGAACTGGGGGAATCTCAGTAGGAGGGTGTTAGAAAAAACTTGCTATAGGATTTAGGCTTGTTTTTAATTTTTTTGAAGGATTTTTAAAACAACGACTTTGCTCTGGATTAGGAGCAGATAACAGGGAAAAGATCGTGTCTGAAAATTTTTGTCTAGAAGGTTACAGGAACAAAGTAGAGCTCGAGATAAAATTGATCAGAAAAGGGTAGTCACTGCTGTTAGCTGAGATGGGAAATGTTTGGTCATTTTTGTGGTTTGTACTGTGGTTTTTTTTTTTTTTTTTTTGGTCTGTGTTCTGACAAGATTATGAAAGGGACTCATTTTTGTCTTGCTCAGTCAGTCACAAAGTGACCTTGTCCAAGGTCGGTGTGTTCTAAGAAGTTTTCTATTATTCAACAGAGGAAAACTAAGGCCTGTTAAAGCCAGAGGAATCCAAGCTAACTGGAATCAGGATCTAATTTGTTCTTTCTCATCTTGAGCAAAATTATCTTAATTTTCTAATTGAAAACTATAGGATTCTTATGAAGTTAAACAATGCATGTGCATACATGCGTGCATGACTCTTTGCAACCCCATGGGCTGCATACTGAAGTGTGTTGCCATTTCCCATTTCAGGCCCAAGAATCAAACCCACATTTCCTGCCTCTCCTGCATTGCAGGCAAATTCGTTCCTGCTGAGCCGCCAGAGAAGCCCAAACAATGCATATAAGTGAATTATTACAGAGCTCAGAATTTATAAATTCTTAATAAATATTTGCTAGCTCTATGATTATCTTTTACCATTACACTGAAAATACGTTGCCCTCTGCTGAACAGCAAACACTCAGACTGTGTTTAATTTATCTTTGTAAACCCAGCTACAGTTACAGTGGAGTGTTTGGCCGCATGAATGCTGGAGCTAGACTACTTCCTGGACATCTTAGTTAGGCAGATATGTTTAGGCAGATATTACCACCTCTCTGTGCCCCAGTTTCTTCATTTGTAAAATGAGGATAAGAATGGTACAAGGAGATGAAAGAAGTGACTGCATGCCAAGAATTAAGAAGGGTACTCGAAAACATNTCACTGGAAAAGACTCTGATGCTGGGAGGGATTGGGGGCAGGAGGAGAAGGGGGCAACAGAGGATGAGATGGCTGGATGGCCTCACTGACTCGATGGACATGAGTCTGAGTGAACTCCGGGAGTTGGTGATGGACAGGGAGGCCTGGGGTCGCAAAGAGTCGAACATGACTGAACTGAACTGAGATATTTAGTATGTACAGACATTGACAGGCATCACCCTTGCCTAAGAAACATGGCAGATATTCAGCATGCTTCCATTCGAGAGAGGAGCCTATCAGTGATGTGAAGAAACATCCTTCTGGTTGCTGGGTGGACGACAGATTACCAGCGAACAAGACTATGACCGGAGACTTCAGTCCCAGGTTCCTAATACTGTCCATGCTGCAATATAGGAGGCTAGAAAGTTTTTCCCCCAGAAGTGTTACACAGATGCCCCTCTGTGTTAGACAGTGTTCCCCAACTTTTTTGATACCAGGGACTGATTAATGGAAGACCATGTTTCCATGGACAGAGAGTGGGGAATGGTTTCAGGATGATTCCGGTGCATTACATTTATTGTGCACTTTATTTTTAATATTATTACATCAGTTCCACCTTGAATCATCAACCATTAGATCCCAGATGTTGGAGATCCCTGACGTTGAGGAAAGTGTAAAGAGAAAATACAGAAAACACAGAACGCAGGAAACAGTTTGAAAACCAATGACTGGAAACATTAGGTATTAATATTTAATTATATTAGCCTTTTCTCATTTTCCTAAACATATTCACTTCAGATAGTATGTCTAAGTAATTGTATTTTTCAAACACTTGGCCATTTAAAACAAGTTTTCTATGATTAGTATTTCTTAGAAGTATTCTAGAATAAAATTGATTTTTATGTGTTCATAAATTATAATCAATTATTTTTAAAGTGTATCTTAGTAACTGGAAAATTTATTTGAAGTACTGTTTCCATGTAACCAACAGGAATTAAATTATTTTTATAAGTATTGTTAAACTTCACCCTAGTGATACTTCCCATAGCATTAAAACATTCCCTTTTATTCATATAATTCAGTAACATTTATAAAAATCCTTTGCATATGATCTTTTCCTTATTGTTAAATATCTGCCCTAGAATATCTATCAAACTCAATAAAAATTCATATTTAAAACACAAATACTAAAAAATATTCTAATAAAAGATCCACCAAATGGAGTTACAGTATTAAAGAGCGTGTGCATACATGCTCAGATGCTAAGTTGTGTCCAACTCTTTTTGACCTTTTGGACTGTAGCCCACCAGACACCTCTGTCCGGGGAATTTTACAGGCAAGACTACTGGAGAGGGTTGCCATTTCCTCCTCCAGGGGATCTTCCCAACCCAGGAATCAAACCCATGTCTCCTGCATCGCCTGCATTGGCAGGTGGATTCTTTACCACTGAGCTACCAGGGATCACTTGTATAATTATATTTTAGAATCTAATGTTTGTCTTGGGGATGTTTTTAGAAATATCCTCCAGCAAATGATTTGATAATGTAGAATGTTTGGTTATCTCAAATAGCATTTCACTTATTTGTTCAGCATGTTTTATGTATCTGGAACAGCCAGTGGAGCATAAGATGGGGTCAAGAAATATCATTTCAAAGAACTATGCTTTGGTTAGTCACTGGTGAGTCCACTGTGGGGACCAACAGGAATGGTGTTATTTTCTTGAGTTCCTGTATACCAGATACCCTGAGGTCCAAGTCCAGAATCTTTCTGCTTTTCGGCAGAATGCTTCCAGAATATTCCAGACTCACTAAAAGAATGCAGTTCATCTTAATGAAATTATATAGAAGGAAGATAGAGATACAGACCAATGATTGAAGCTCTTTAATTCATACAGTCGGTAGCAATTCATTTAAAAAAGAAACGAATCCAAGAGGTTCACAGGAGTGCATAGAGAATATCTCAGAGATTCTGAAATAATTGAAGACCTGTTCCGCAGAGCCAAGAAAACATTGGAAAGGAGACTATGAAGCCAGGTGAGCAGAAGAGATAATTTCACTCTCCTTATTATGCCAAACAAATCGCCTGAGCCTGGACAGAAGAGAGTTTGCTGCAGAATACTTAGCAGGGTTATTCTGATTTGTAGTTCTCAGGGTTTAAAAATGCTATAATTCGTTAGGATACAAGTGGCCAATTTAACTTATTTTTACTTCTTTTCAATTATCTCCTCTTTTGAATTATATATAAAAGGTTAAATTGAACTTCAGAATGTAATGAGTACACTATACACTGAATCTTCAGATATTAACACATGGCTTTCTTCCTAATTTATTTCCTAAACTCACCAAATGAGGTAGCTTATATGCTAATATCCACATGCCAATAATTTTATTTCACTGAATAAATGTTCATTTTAACCTTATCATTTTCAAGGAAAGAAATAAGAAGTAGTTTTTTTTTAAACATCACATATGCTGAGGTAAGTTTAATTTTCTTCATATTAACAAAATCAAGTATTTAACTAAATTATAATCAGTCATTAAGTTTTATTGGTAGAATATTATAGCAGATTCAGTTGATTGCCTGCAAGAGTTTGTCATATTCTAGGGACCAAATTAGCAATTAAGCAATATGTCCAAGGATATTTTTTTTCACTAAAACCAGGACTAACCAAGAAGCTCACAATGTAAGTAGCCCAATTTATTAGTTAACAAGGTTTAATCCATATTGACTATTACTAAAAATCGTTTTATTCATTAAAATTATATATAAATGAGTATAGGGTAGGATGGGGGCTTCCTTGGGGGCTTAGTGGTAAAGAATCCACCTGCCAATGCAGGAGCCTTGAGTTCAGTTCCTGATCCAGAAAGATCTCCTGGAAAAGGAAATAGCAACCCACTCCATTATTCTTGCCTGGGAAAATCCCATGGACAGAGAAACCCGAAGGGCTACAGGTCAGGGGGTCTCAAAGAGTCCTGAGCAGGTCTCAAAGAGTCCCATAGGACTCGGTGACTAAAAAACAGAACATAGAGTAGAATGAGGGGAATGCATATGGAGCTTTTAAAGAATGAGACAAAAGGCATTTTAAGTCAGGATTTATTTTGTCCAGTGATTTTGAAGGTGTTGCTGAAGGGAGGCAATTTAGTAATGGCATACAATGTCTTTCTGACTGAGAATAAAGCAAGCTTCAGGAACATTCAAGCTTCACCTACAAAAGGGGTAATAATGCATGAACAAACCATTTTAAATCAACGAGACATGTATTTTCTTGATATGAAGTAAAACAGATCAACAGTTGATATCACTATGCAAATTATAGCAAACGTTTAGTGACCTGGCATGATTGAAATGAATTAATCAGTTATTCAAATTAGTTTTAAAATGTTTCATATGCTTTCTTTATGAATTTGCACAGTTAAAAATTTTAATGATAAAAATACACAACATTTAAATTATATCAAACATCATTTAGTAGTTATGATCCAAAAATCCAGCAACCTCTTCAATGGTGATTTATCGTCATTATCATGTTTCCTTTTTTCTTCAAATCCCTCCAGTGTGCTCTGTTTTCCTTAATGCTACTCCATTCTCACCCATGACTCAGACTTCAAACCCCGAAATGCCATCACTCGTCCTTATCATTTTATACAGCTACTCTTAAGATAGCATTTCAACTAGCTTCCCTCCATGTAGAATCTAATCCACTTTGAAAATGAATCTCCCCCAAGCAAAATAACATTTATGTCACCCTCATGCTTGAAAAAGTCTCCGCTGCTGGGAAAGACTGACAGCAAAAGGAGATGACAGCAGCAGAGAATGAGATGGTTGGATGGCATCACTAATTCAGTGGACATGAACTTGGGCAAACTGCAGGAGATGGCGAGGGACAGGGAAGCCTGGCATGCTGCAGTCCGTGGAGTCTCAGAGAGTTGGACAGGACTTGGTGACTGAACAACAAACAACAATGTGCTTGAAAACCTTCACTGGCTCCCTAAAGCCAATATGATGAAATTCAAATTCCCCATGACCTGTTTTCCAGCCTTTGTCTTGTCTTATTTCTTGTTACTTCCTCATTGTTTTGCTACTACTTGCTTTCCCCTTATGGTGAAACACATCCAGTTTCTCCACTCCCACCCATTCCACGGTTTGCACCTCTGCCTTTGGTTCCCTGACTTTAAGGCCCTTTATATTCTACAAATCTCAAATCCCCCTTTATCACTTAAGACTCAGTTCAGGTACGTATTTCTGCCTAAAATCTTCACAGGATCTTCTAGTTCACCCTGAACTCTTTTTCTGAATCCTTTGCCTCGTCCCATCTTTGGACAATTATTAATACATAGCAGCAGTTCCCAAACATTTTGAACTCAGTATACCATAAAGGGTAAACTTCTCAAAAACTACTGCAGGCTCAAAGAGCTTTGGTTTATGTGGGCTGTATTGATCAATGTTGGCCACGTTCTAAATTAAAACTGAGAAAAAAAATTAATCTATTTAAAAATAATAGTAAGTGAATTGGTTAACATAAGTAGCATTTTTATTTTAAAAAATAGTAGTGAAAAGAATAACTCTTTTATTACAGTTTTGCCAGTCTTACTGTCTGGGTTTATAAATGACAACTATATTCTCATATTGCTTCTTCATCTAATCTGTCATGTTATCACAGATATGATGTGATTTATAACTTCTGGAAAACTTCACTGTACACTCATGAGAGAATGATAGACAAAAGAGTTTCACTTTGGAAAGATAGGGGCAGAGGAAAGGGAGAGAATGGGTGATTAACTAGTGAATCCTATGGCACCCCACTCCAGTACTCTCGCCTGGAAAATCCCATGGTTGGAGGAGCCTGGTGGGCTGCAGTTCATGGGATCTCTAAGAGTCGGACACGACTGAGCGACTTCACTTTCACGTCTCACTTTCATGCCTTGGAGAAGGCAACGGCAACCCACTCCAGTGTTCTTGCCTGGAGAATCCCAGGGATGGGGGAGTCTGGTGGGCTGGTGTCTATGGGGTCGCATAGAGTCGGACAGGACTGAAGCGACTTAGCAGCAGCAGCAGCAGCAGCAGGGAATTATCAGTAGAGAAAAAAGTACTGAAGACTCTGTAAGTTAGTGATCACTTACCTGTGGCAGATTCATGTCGAGCTATGGCAAAACCAATACAATATAGTAAAGTAATTAGCCTCCCATTAAAATAAATAATTTTTTTAAAAAAAGAAAACAAAAGATAAATAAAAAAAAGAAAGTAGGTTTGCTTAACCATAAAAGCAAGCAGGCTTGCTTAGCAGCAAAACCATGCAATAGAAATGCAAGAAATGTCCCAAACAATAAAACAGTGGAGGCATGAGACCCATGTCCTGCCCAGTGAGCTTAGTACATTTATGATTCCCAGGATATGCTCCACTGCACACATGAAAAACAAAAATACAACAAAAGATGACATTACACCAAAACCTGAGATGATTTACCATACCATATATGGTAATCAGATTTTTGTTCATTTGCACTGTGCCGTGAGTCCCAGCTTGACCATGTAGGACAAGAAAATTTTTCTTTATGTTGAGGAAGAACTGACGGTGCAAGTTTGACAGCTATGCTAGGATGAGGAAGAAGGGGTCTTCTCCTCCCCCATACTTTTCCTCTGATTATAAAACTGTTACCCACTAAGTTCTTGGGGCGGCATTCCACCCTCGTCCACCTGCTTGTATCTCTCAAAAACATCATATTGTAATAAACTCTCTTCTTATCTGTCACTCTGCCTCTCCCTGAATTCTTTCATTGCTCAGACAGAAGAACCTGCACGCTACTAAGTCAAAAGACACATTCTGTCAGTTTTAGAATTAGCCATAGATCTGGGTATCCAAAAATGAGCCCTTCATTAGGCCTGTCAATATCTATTGTTGTTCAGTTGCTAAGTCATGTCCGACTCTGCAACCCCATGACCTGTAGCATGCCAAGCGTCCCTGTCTTTCACTATCTCCCAGAGTTTGCCCAAACTCACATCCACTGAGTCGGTGATGCTCTCTAATCATTTCGTATCTATATCTACTTACAAAAAATTAAAAGAAACAGAGAAGTCATCAGTTCAGTTCAGTCACTCAGCCGTGTCCAACTCTTTCTGACCTCAAGGACTGCAGCACGCCGGCTTCCCTGTCTGTCACCAGCTCCTGGAGCTTGCTCAAACTCATGTCCATCAAGTCAGTGATGCCATCCAACCGTCTCATCCTCTGTCATTCCCCTTCTCCTTCTGCCTTCAGTCTTTCCCAGCATCAGGGTCTTTTCTAATGAGTCTGCTCTTTGCATCAGGTAGCCAAAGTATTGGAGTTTCAGCTTCAGCATCAGTCCTTCCAGTGAATATTCAGGACTTTAGGACTTTAGGATTGACAGTTTGATCTCCTTGCAGTCCAAGGGACTTTCAAGAGAGAGGCATATATGCTCACAATTATTTAAACATAGATTACCCCCTCTGTGACTTTAAATCTCAAATAAACTTGCTCCCAATACTAATACTGGATATCACTTCCACAAAGTCTATTCTTAATTTAAGGAAGAAAATATTTTAATATCAGGTTAAGCAAACGCCACTGAGTTTACCGGAACATAAGACATTATTTTTGTTATAAGTCCACAGTATATTCCAAATTCAAATGTGCATCTTAAGAATTAAGTCACAACTTATTCCTTTCTGTTAGATATGGTCACTGAGATTTAAATCTATTATCCCAACTGTTCACTATTATTAAGGCTGAATGGTTGTAGATTTTAAAAAGGGATCATTTATAGTAAATAGGCTTAATATTTAAAAAAATGCCAATCAACTCCTATTTAATTGTTTCTACTTTCAAGAGTATAAAACTAAGTATGTGGTATGATCACAGCAGTTAACATAGGCAAAGAAAAAAGTATTTTTATTGAGGTGTTAGACTTAGGGGTTAGTTTACTCCTCTATTAAGAAGTATACTTTAAAAAAAAAAACCCCAGCTTTTAAAAGTCAATGATCTGGAAAGAGTATTTGAGAAGTTGGAAATACATTTGCTATGTAATCAATAATTATTTAGCATGCAGCTCTAGGAAACATGGCACACTGATGGGCGATCTTATAATTTTAAATAAATTCTGGGTCTCAAAGCGTTTACAGGTATTTTGGAAGACAAAAGAAGCACTCATGAAAGTTACATAAGGAGTAGGTAATAATACAAGTGATACTGCCAAATATATATCATGTAGAGGGAAATGGTCAATACGAACCCACGCCTTTATTATAAGACACTCAGACATCTAGGCGTGCCACTCCATTCTTCACACTCTCCCCCACGTCAGCCACACATTCAGTGACTACTTCCTCCAGACTACACAGACGCATTGGGCAATGCCTCAACTCAGACTGTCTCATATACTTCACACTTCCTGCCTCAGCATCTGCCTGATACTATGGTAGAGATACCCGCAGATGCAGGGGGCTTAATACTACGGAGTAACCCTTGACAACTGGGAGATGAGAACCAACAGAGAAATGGTTTCCCTATCTCATCATCCTGGCACATAGTTCTGAGTCATAAAATTCATAAGGATTGAGGACTGAGCATCAGTTTCCTCGGGGGACACGTCTCTGTATTGTTTTTTACTCTTTCCCTTTTCACTCCCACTGCCTCTCTCTCCTGCTACCTTAAATCACTTCCCAAGTAAACAACCTACACATAAACCCTGAAATAGGGCATGTGTGTGGACAAGCTTGAGGATCCTAACCCGTTAGAAGAACCCTTGATGTTGGCAGGTGTAATTCTCTTGCTAAAGGAAAGCAGCTTCTGTTTACCTGGGGACTTTGCAAAAACTCTGCCAGAAGCCAGAGCTTCTCAGATGATGCTTTCTTCCCCACTGCCTCCAGCTTGGATCAGATCTAAGCGAAACTGGAATAGGAAACAGCCCCTATTTCGGGAGGAAATAGCTGGCACAACCAAAGTGTTTGCAGTTGAGTTAGTAGGTAGCCAGGAATAAGTGGAACACACGTGAGCGTGGAGCTTGTGTATGTTGGCTCAAGGTAATTAGGAAAAAAGTCTTGATAGTGGAGTATTTATTGATTTAAGAGCATTTACCCATGACTTGTGGCTTCTCAGGTGGCACTAGTGGTAAGAACCTGCCTGCCAATGCTGGAGACATAGATGCAGGTTTGATCCCTGGGTTGGGAAGATCCCCTACAGGAGGACGTGGCAACCCACTCCAGTATTCTTGTCTGGAGAATCCCCATGGACAGAGGAATCTGGTGGGCTACAGTCCACAGAGTTGCAAAGAGTCAGACATGACGGAAGCACGCATGCACACCCATGACTTGGGATGCAATATGTGGGTAAAGCCTCTTGGAGCCAACCTAAAACCTGGTGAAAGATTTCTTTGAAGCTTTGATACAATAATCTTCTATAGGAAGCAAGGCAGGGATTCCAAAAACTCTCTGGCATGATATTGTGGAAGGAATCCTAGGCTAGGGAGGTGAGAATACAGAATTTATTTCTCTTTTCCTGCCCCAGTGGCATGGCTTACCTGCAAGATCAGCTAGTCACTCAATCACATACAATGTGAAAGTTGAATTAAAGTCCTAGATTAGCCTTGGTCAGTCCACTGACCAATGAGGAAGAAGAGTCAACTGCCAAAGGGAGACATCAGTTTTGAGACACATTCATAAAGTGCCCCAGAAGGTCCAGTGGGGTGGTGTGCCAGTCTCCAAGAGCTAGGGCCAACAGAAGAATGCGTTCTTTGTAAAGAATTTCTCTCTTCCCTGTTTCCTTCCACTACCTACCCCTTACTCATCTCCTATGATTACTTCCCAAATAAAGGGCCTGCACACATCCTGTGCTTCAGGTCCTGCTTTGGCAATCACTTTCAGCATTCTATTGTATATATTGGTTTACTTTTTTTTTTTTTGCTCTCCCCACAAGACTATAAGAACTGGAATTTTCATTTATTCATTTCTACATCCCCTAGGCCTAGCACATAGTAAAACCTTACTGTAATTAAAAAAAAAAAAACAGGGTAGACTTTGTGGAAAATTTCCTGAGTAGAAGCAATAGCAGGTTGCAGGCTAGAATTAAATAGGTAGAGAGAAATATGAATGCATAAGCAAAATTATGAGTGATAAACCCATGAATCTACTCTATTGTTTCTCTATCTCTGTATTTCCAGGTACATGCAATAAAAATTGTGTTTGTTATCATATAATGCAGAGGTTTCATTCAATACAGAGGAAGGGCTGTTTCATGGTCTTTTCTAGGACTCTTTTGATTTGATGGAAATACAGATTGATATCATTTAAATAACAAGTAGCTGTAAATAGCTATTTTTTTCAGAACTATACCAGGCACTGGACCAAGTGGTTTGCATGAATCTCATTGACAAATGAGGAAATGAAGGCTTTCAAAGGTTTAATATCTTACTCAAGGTCATAATGTTGTTAAGTGGTACAGCTGGAAGTAAAATCCAATTTTACTGTAGCATTAATCTCAGTCTTCATGATGTTAAAGATATTTAAACATGTCTATCTACTTATAAAATCAAAAGTCCTTATTGACAGAGACCATGCTTCTTTTTTCCCCCCCCCCTCAGTGTTTCCATAATACCTTTCAAAGAGGGAGTGTTTGTTGAATTTGAATTCACCTAAAATGAGATTAGCATAGATATCTTGTGAGTAAAGAAAAAAGGAGATGAAAGGAGAGCAGGCTGAAAAGTTAAACTGCATTATAGAAATCTCGGAATCTGTCTGAATCGTTAGGTATACCAGGGGTATAGAATCTCCTAATTCTTTTATTCATAAGTACATACAGTTTTTCCTTCTAAATATATTGAGGGGTATACTGCCTACAACCACATACCAACACTATCACTCCATATTGAACAGGCTAGTCAATGAACTTAGAGAATTACTATGCATAAAAATAGAGCAAGCAACTATTTGTCTTTGATGGTAGGTGTAGAACTTTCTACATCTCTACGACCACTGAGTTTATTGTAGCTTCCAGGTTCTATAACTTATGAGTAATAAACTAGTTGAAAGAATGAACTATGAAAAGTGCTGATCATATGAAATATGTTTCTAGGATTAATACCAAAAGACACTAATGTCTTTACAGTCTTCAGTAAGTTTCAATTAGGATTCCATCTCCAAAAATGTTTTAAAACTATTCTAAAAATAGCCTAATAAGAGAATAAAATGCAATCATTATTCTCACAATCATAACTCCTCCATCATGCTTCGACAGTTTAATTAAAAAATGAGTGATAAATCTTATGTCAGTAGATGTGTGTATGAGAGTGAGTAGGGAGCCAAGTCAATGAGCCAAAATACAGGACGACACAACATTGCTGTAATGGTGTTTTGTTGTATAAGCAAATGCTATTTTGTGTCTTATTTGCTTACAGAGATTTCATTTATTGATTCAATTTTAGGATAGTCTTGTAGTGTCATGGGCGTCATTCAATAAACATTTTCAAATAGAGAAGAGAGAACAAAATAATTTAGATTGATTCTATTTTTATTTTTTATAATAGAACCAATTCTTCATATTCAAATGCATAAAACTTTAGTTTTGTGAAAAGAGGAGGAATTATAGCATTGCTAACTTTTTTTTTCTTTAAGTTTTATTGAAGTATAGTTTATTTACAGTGTTGCGTTAATTTCTTCTAGACAGCAGTGTGACTCAGTTATGGACTACAGCCTGCCAGGCTCCTCTGTCCATGGAATTCTCCAGGCAATAATACTGGAATAGGTAGCCACTCCCTTCTCCAGGGGATCTTCCTGACCCAGGGATCGAATCTGGGTCTCCCATATTGCAGTCAGATTCTTTACTATCTGAGCTACCAGGGAAACCCATATATATCTATATCCATATCCATATCTATCTCTCTATAGACAGGGAAACAGTGAAAACAGTGTCAGACTTTATTTTTCTGGGCTCCAAAATCACTGCAGATGGTGATTGCAGCCATGAAATTAAAAGACACTTACTCCTTGGAAGAAAAGTTATGACCAACCTAGATAGCATATTCAAAAGCAGAGATACTACTTTGCCGACTAAGGTCCGTCTAGTCAAGGCTATGGTTTTTCCAGTGTTCATGTATGGATGTGAGAGTTGGACTGTAAAGAAGGCTGAGCGCTGAAGAATTGATGTTTTTGAACTGTGGTGTTGGAGAAGACTCTTGAGAGTCCCTTGGATTGCAAGGAGATCCAACCAGTCCATTCTGAAGGAGATCGGCCCTGGGATTTCTTTGGGAGGAATGATGCTAAAGCTGAAGCTCCAGTACTTTGGCCACCTCATGCGAAGAGCTGACTCATTGGAAAAGACTCTGATGCTGGGGCATATCTATATCTATCTATCTATCTATTCGTTTCCATTACAGTTTGTCACAGGATTCGTTTTATAATTTATTTATTTTTGGTCACACTATGTAACATGCAGGGTCTTAGTTTCCTAGCCATGGAATATGTACTCCCTGCAGTGGAAGCATGGAACCTTCGCCACTGGACCTGCAGGGATGTTCCATGTCACAGGTTACTGAATACAGTTCCCTGTTTTATACATTCCCTGGAGAAGGGCATGGCAACACACTCAAGTATTCTTGCCTGGAGAATTCCTTGGACAGAGGAGCCTGGTGGGCTACTGTCCCCAGGGTTGCAAAGAGTCAGACAGGACTGAATGACTAACCCTTTCACTTTCATTTTCCTTGTTCTGTACAGTAGGAACTTGTTTACACATCCTATATATAATACTTTGCCTCCACTAATCCCCCAGCATTGCTAACTTTAAAAACTCTTTTGAGCACCTACTAAAAGAACCCCTGAATAAACCTTTAGTGATATACTTTTGCCCTTTATTTTTTTCTCAAAATTCAACTTTACTGCCATGAGTAGTAACTGTTCCTACACATATGTGGCTTATTTAATGTCTCCTTATAATTCTGGAAAAAAAAGAGAAAAGGCATAAATTTTATAGAAACTGAGGGTATCTTTTGATAGGAAGTGGCTTGATGATAATCAATTCAAAAATAATTCTCTATGTAATATTTTTCCTGTATTAATATATTTTTGTTGTGCTTAGTCGCTCAAGTTGTGTCAGACTCTGCAATCCAATGGACAGTAGCTCACCAGGCTCCTCTGTCCATGCAATTCCCCAGGCAAGAATACTGGAGTGGGTTGCCATTCCCTTCTCCAGGGGATTTTCCTAGCTCAGGGATCGAACCCAGGTTTCCCACATTGCAGGAAGATTCTTTACCATCTGAGCCATCATCTATAAAGTAATATTATACTAAAACAAGATATTATCATATAAATAGGTATGTGAATATATTACATGCATGTATATATCTTACCTCCATTAAAATTTTTTCTACTTCTCTTTTTTTCTCTGTATTTTTCTATTTTTTTCTCAATATCACACACTATAAAGGTAAAACCATATGTGTATAATTTGAGATTATTATAAATATAAGAACTAGAAAATTCTGAGCTACTGGTGAGGGTCCCTAGAATTCTTTGCTCAGAAGGAAGTTCAGGTTCCCAAGGAAAGTGGGAACATTGATTAATAACAGATCACAGCTAAAAGGGAACCTAAGTGTTGATACTGGGAACTAGATGATCTTTAAAGCCCTTCATATCTTTAAAGTTCAATCATATTTATTAAGATTTTCCCCCAGTTCTGATACAATTCAAATAACCAGCTTAAAAGAAGCGTGGAATTAATTATCTCACTCCCTAAAATTAAATGTAAATGATATGAACATACTAACAGTATATATTACTGTTAAAACCACAGATTCATTTAGAAATATATTCTTTGTAATGGATAACGCACATTGTTACATTTTGTCTGATGGTCTATTACTCATCCTTTTTATTCCTCAACAAACAATGAGGGAAGAGTGAATGACCTTTTATATTTCATAGAATTCATTGTCTAAACATAGCTTGTCTAAATCAGAAGCATTTTTGTGCTCTGGTTAATGGTAATGTGACTGTGAGAGCCAACATTTGACATAATGAATGGCAGAACAGAGAGTTTCATGGAGGAACCAAATGCTTTCAGCTCCAATTTATAAACCTACTCACTTTAATTAAGAAAAGTAATCTGCATAGTAATAGAAACTCAAACGATTTGCAGGGAAGGGGGGATCACCTGCCAGAGTACCAAGAAGCAATGTACTTATCAAGAGAAATACACAGAGCCCAAGTGCAATGCACTGTAAATGAATAATGCCATGAAGTAATCAAAGTGAGAAGCAAGTCTTCAACAAAGGAAGCTACTAAAGAAAATGAAATTGTCAGTCATTAACGTCAGGTGAGAACATCAGAAACATTTTGATCACTTGCTTTGAAAAGTTGGAATAGATCATGGGTTCTAAATTGGTTGGCAATGCATTCCTCTCTAATTGTTTTAATGGCCCCGTATATGCTGAATATATTGAGAGACTACAGGAAATCTGTATCAATTCTGAAATCAGTGAAACATTTCTTATTGGCATTTAGCTGCTTTACAACGGTGTGTTAGTTTCTGCTGTACAGCAAAGTGAATCAGCTATACATATACATATATCCCTTCTTTGTCACCACAGAGCATTGATTAGAGTTCCCTTTGCTATACAGTAGGTTCTCATCAGTTATCTGTTTTATACATAATAGAGTGTATATGTCAATCCCAGTTCCCAATTCACCCCACCCCACCTGCCCCCTTGGTGTCCATATGTTTGTTCTCTATGTCTGTGTCTGTATTCCTGCTTTGCAAGTAGGTTCATCTGGACCATTTTTCCAGATTCTACATATACATGTTAACATACGATTTTGTTTTTCTTTCTCTGACTTAAAATCAATGAAACATTTCTGGTAAGAGAGATGAGGATGAGTCAAACTCAGTTAACTCAACCATGAATGTCATTAACAATAGGTAACTACAAAAATCTATACTAACTTGACCTTTTTATACATTACTCCAAAGTCCTCTAAAGCCTTTTTGGTTGAATAATTTCACAAAATAGGAAATTCTGGGAAAGTTCCAAGGGTATAGTAAAATTTTTTGAATAGTACATCTCTTGTACAATAAACTACATGAATTTTCATATTTGAAAGCACTTGATTAACAAAAACTTCATTGGCATTTTGCTCTATGCTGATGTTAACAGAACAGCCTCCAATTTCATTTTCAAATTCTACAATTAAAAATGAACCAAGGAAAACATAAGATTTGGACTTTTGCTAGAGTCAGGAAGATGCTGAAATAAGGGAGCATAATTTGAGTAAAATACATATCTAGATTATCAGTCACTTTCCCTTAAGTTAGTCTGTTATCCAGAGGTCTTATTTTCATTCCTCAGTGGAGCCAATTAGGGGGAAAAAAAATTTAAGTATGTCTAACTATCTCACTGAGGATTGGCAGCTGGCGGAGCTGGATTTTAAAAAGGAACTGTTCTTTAAAAAGCTGTAAAGTAGAAATTGATGGACTCATCCTAAATTAATATGGAAATGCAAAGGACCCTAAATAGCCGAAGCAATTTGGAAAAGAACAAAGTCAGCAGACTCATACTTCCTGACCTCAAAATTTTCTAGAAAACACAATAATCAAGAATATGGTCTTGTCATATAGACAGACATACAGATTATCAATGGAAAAAAAATTTGATTACAGAAATAAACCCAGCGTCTGTGGTCTATTGATTTTTCAACCAAAATTAAAAAACAATATCATTTATGCAATATTCATTACATGCCAGGGTTGAGCTAGAGTGTTTACACATTATCTTTCTATCTTAACCACAACCATGCAAGGTAGCTTTTATTATACTCATTCTATTGATAAGGAATTTGAGGCTGAGAGAGTTTAAGAGTGTATGAGAGTGTAAGTTAACACATTAGTTAAGTGGCTGAGCCATTCTGAAGCCAGATTTAGGTGATTTTAGAGCCTGATTCCACGGGCGAGAGCGCCAGGCTGTGCCGGCACAGGAACAACCAAGAGGAGCTACCCCACACCCGAGGACAGGGGTGGCGGCTGAGAGGAGAAATTCTATGTCCAAGGAGCGGCGGCTGCGCGGGCAAGGAGGGCTGAGAGGAGCTACTCCACATTCAATCTCAGGAGGGCAGCTGTGAGGAGATACCCCTCATCCAAGGAAAGGAGCAGCCATGAAGAGATACCCCACATCCAAGGTAAGAGAAACCCAAGTAAGACGGTAGGTGTTGAGAGAGGGCAACAGAGGGCAGACACACTGAAACCATAATCACAGAAAACTAGCCAATCTGATCACACGGACCACAGCCTTNTCCTTTATGTACAGCTCTTCTGTGTATTCTTGCCATCCCTTTAATATCTTCTGCTTCTGTTAGGCCCATATCATTTCTGTCCTTTATCGAGCCCATCATTGCATGAAATGTTCCCTTGCTATCTCTAATTTTCTTGAAGAGATCTCTAGTCTTTCCCATTTTGTTCTTTCCTTCTATTTCTTTGCATTGATCGCTGAAGAAGGCCTTCTTATCTCTTCTCGCTATCCTTTGGAACTCTGCATTCAGATACTTATATCTTTCCTTTTCTCCTTTGCTTTTCGATTCTCTTCTTTTCACAGCTACTTGTAAGGCCTCCCTAGACAGCCATTTTGCTTTTTTGCCTTTCTTTTCCATGGGGCTGGTGATCTTCTTCCCACTGGCCTTCATCCTGTCTTCTGAAACTGTGTGCATGTGTACCAAGTTGCTTCAATCATTAGACCCTTTGCAACTATGTAGAGGAGACTTTATTGCATACATGGCCTTCAAATGATAAAGTGGAAAGAATGTTAATATTGAGAAGCTAATGTTAACTGTCATACTCATACTATTGAAAGAGGGGTAGTCAGTCAGGGAAGATTTCAAAGTGTGGGCATTTCTTAAGTTGCTGCTAACTGTTATGGTCCTTCATCACTTTGCCCAAACAGAATTTACACACCACTCCTTTGTGTTCCCGCAGCTCCTGCCTGAATCAATAGACTGATGAGCTCCTAGATGGTGAGACAGTGACAGATTTCCATGCTGTAGGTAGGCAATATACGTTTCACAAATAAATTAATGAATACAGTAGTTTAGGGGTAAAGGCATTTCAGGAAGTGAGAACCGTGTGCAGAAATCTGAAAGTCTGAAGCAGCATAGTTATTTGAGCTAAATCTGTGTAGTCAGGTAGAACTGGCTGCACTAAAGAATATTAAAGTTGTCAATATAAAAAGAAAATTGTTTAGAATGGCTCCTACATGTGAACTACTTAGAATATAGCCTTGTGTGTTGGCTCTGTTCTCTTCAGCCAATGTCTTGGGTTGTTGAGTAGTGGCTAAAGAAGTCTAAGGCTCCCAGAGGATGCTCAGCGTCAATATTTCCAGCCTCTGACTGTGAGTCAGCTAGACAGACTATAGCACAGAAAGGTTAGGGAGTCACTTGCTAAGGATAGTCAAACATATTTAGCAGAGTATGTGAAGCGGAAAGAATATTCAGTGTTTGTGGAGGAGGTCTGTAATTCTCTCTCTCCACTAGAAATCCAGTCTTGTCTTAGGTAGGCACTGGACTCCCCAGAGACTAATTCTGTTGTGAAAGACAGATCTAGCTAATAAAATTATGAGAAAAATATCTCCTGCATCAGACTGTTTTGGTGAATGTCTTTTCATTTTGCGAGATACTAAGACCATGGCATCCGACATGACTGAGTGACTGAACTGAACTGATACAATGTCCTAGCAAAGCAACACAAAAGATACTACAGTTTGCACAGCAACCGCATCAACAGAACAATAATAAAATCAGCTAATCATAGTAAAATTATTCTTTAGCACCTTGCATGTCTGATTTGGGGGGGGATAAAATAGATTCTGATATAATACATTTTCAATAGCTAGGTATCTTTAGAAACAATAATTGAAACTATGGGAGGGGAGGAGCCTCAAAATGAGCATACTTACATAGCTTAAAGAAGTTACCATAATGATAGAAATAGTTTAGAGATAAATGCATATATTCAAAGCTGATATTGAGGGAAATTTTTAAGTGAGAGAGCAAAAGGAAACTTTAATTAGGATGGGACACAGAGTCAAAGGGACTTTCAGGTGATGCAGTGGTAAAGAATCAGCCTGCCTATGCTGGAAACCCAAGAAACGCAGGTTCTATCCTCAGGCCAGAAAGATCCCCTGCAGAAGGGCATGGCAATCCACTCCAGTATCCTTGCCTGGTGAATTCCATGAACAGAGGAGCCTTGCAGGCTACAGATCATGGGGTCTTAAAGAGCCGGACACGACTGAGCACACACATAGTCAAAGAAACATATAAATTGTCTGCTTTAAATCTTTCCTTCCCAAGTGTACATTGTTATACAGATAATAAGATGATGCTCAGAAAACCTGATTGTCTAGAGGCCACACTGCTTTGATTAGAAGTAGTAGTAGAATTCAGGTCACCTGAATTCTCGATGAGTGTGTTTTCAACAACTGCATACTGCCCATCTTCATTTTAGTAGAAAATACCTTATTAGTATATTGACTAGTCTAGTGACAAGAACAATAAACTAAGATTAGATAATAAGTTAGGTAAAGCTTGCTTTGAAATTTTAAGGCGATCGTGACAAAAATACACGAGGATTGGAAATATGTAACATGGAACATAGAATTCAGGAAAAAAATAGGCTAGCTTAGAAATGTTTTGTATATAAATGCAAGGAGATGGAATTTATTTAGGCAAATAAGTGTTTTAGCTTATGAAGTAATTTGTGCTGATATTAGAATAACAGATGGCATGACACTTATAATTTAAGTGCTGAGCTAAAATATTAAGAAACTAAAAAGAACTTGTGTTTTATTGGGTGTTAATATTTTCTTTAAATGTTTAGCATTTGAGTAAAATAAGGGAATAAGTTAATTATTCCTTCGGTCAACTCAATAAGGAAATTTGGGACAGACTCTAACCAGTATCAGTGACTATATCAAAATGAATGCTAGAGAAAGAATTAATTGAAATAGAAAATAATAAGGTTTTCAAATTTTGGTATGACTACTCACTAACATATTAAAAGTAATAACACAGCAAATCATTTGGTTCTGAAGATATTCAAAAGCTTTGGAAAACAATAGCATACATAGTATGTTTAAAGTTAATATTTCCAGGTTAACTGGAAAAAAAATCCAAGTAGTAGAAATTAGGTTAGGTCATTGAAAGAAGAAAAATATGAAATTAGCTGAGAGGATTAAAATACAAAAATAAAATTAAACAAACAATTGAATCAGGAAACTAGTCCTCAAATATAATAGGCAATGAAGAAAAAGAATAGAATTTTATTGCTCTGCCAGAGAAGAAAGGAAAATAATAATAGATAGCAGTATAAAAACTGAAGGTTTTCAATATATACATTCCAATATACATATTCCTGAATATATACATTCAATATATACCTACAGATAAATTTACATGTTTAATGACTGGGTGAATGTCAGGAGCTGCGTTAGGCATTACTGACAAAATGGAGGCACGGTCCCCAGCCCCCTCTCCTCNTAGCAGTATAAAAACTGAAGGTTTTCAATATATACATTCCAATATACATATTCCTGAATATATACATTCAATATATACCTACAGATAAATTTACATGTTTAATGACTGGGTGAATGTCAGGAGCTGCGTTAGGCATTACTGACAAAATGGAGGCACGGTCCCCAGCCCCCTCTCCTCATTCCGCAGGCACGGATCCTGGGATGAAGGAGTTAGGCCTTGTAATTCTGACTTGTCTTTTCCTCTCCTTGACTGACTTGACTGAAAAGGAATATTAAGGTGCTTATTGTTCTTGAGAGGAGCATGAGAAGGCACAAAGCCTTCCGCAGCATTGCTCTGAAAATAATTCATAAAGTTAATCCTTGACATTTGTTCAAGGACTTTTACAAAAAAGCATTCCAGGATGAGCACATAGGCCGCAGCTTGAGGCCATGGGAGAGATTGATATCTGAAGCCTATTTGCGAGGAGAATGTTTATGACAAAGGAGTTTACTGAATTTAGGGCTTAGAAATAATTAAAACAGAAGTTAAAGATTTAAGGAATGTTGTAAAGTTAGCATATTTTACTATAGCTTATAGAAGGTAAGAATTTTTAGAGACACTATAGCTAGAAGCCTTTTTAAGAGAGAGTGAGCTCAGGATGTTAGGGGCAAGCAGGACTTAGGAAGATAAGTAGTAAACTGGGGAACGTAGCATGAGTTACAATGGAATCACAAGTTAACTATAGGACACACTAGAGGCGGTAGATAATAGATGGTAAGGCTGGCTCCCGGAGAATCCCTGAAGCAGGAACTCTGTTTAAAGAGCAACAATGATTTATGGAGATAATGAATCTGGGAGAGGGGAAACTGAACATGTCAAACCTCTGGCCTAATGTTTTTGTAAAAGTATAAAAGAGAATCTTAAACTTGGAATAAACAGGCAGTCCATAGAAAATTGAGAGGCTGTCTCATTCACCGACAGTCTTCATCTCTTCAGGTTGAGTCCCTGGCTGCTGGAGTTGGACTCCAGCAGGTGAATTATGCTCCAATTATTTTCAAAAGATTGCAAGACAAAATTCCTAGGAAAATATATAGAGTACTGGGATACATTCCTGTTATTGAATAAGAAGCATACTTAATGAACTGCAGGTATATTTGCACTGCCATGAATTTCAATTTTTGAAATAAGGAATATAGAAAAAGTTCCTAAAAATCAATAAGAGTAAAATAATAATATATTTATCATCAATAGCTATAGAATAGGAAGAGAGGATTATTCATAGAAATTACAGAATGATCAATCTAAAAAAATATTAAAACCAAGTATAGGCAATCTTGCTTTGTATAGTCCAGATATTCACAACTTTCAGTTACCACATTTTAGTTAAGTGACACTAATCCCCTAGCAACTCAGTTCAAGTTTCAGTTACTTACCTATTAACTATAAATAAGCATAATGGATAAAATTAACTGCTAGCTCTTCAGTCCACAAATCACCACATAAATAATAGAGGCACATTATGGTCAATTACCAGTCACATTTCTTTTCTCAAAAGCTGTGTGTAATGGATCACTGTGCATTTATTACTCAATTTCTGCACAGACAGCAAAGCGTGTGGTTACAGTGCTTCCTTGTTCCCCAGGGGAAAACCTATGTGACATTTTATGAGAACGATAGCTGAAAGAGGGAATTAGCCAGTAAAGATGAATGCACAGCAAAGAAAACGAAAGTGATAACATTGAAGGTGAGACTCACACCAGACAGAAGTGGAGTTACAACAGCTGGGAATGTTGACGCTGCAGCCATTTGAAAGACTCTAGATGTTGAGCCAGAAGAACTTGGTGAAGGGAAACTTCTAGACACAAATGAGGAATGTAGTTGTGACAAAAAGGATAGAAGTGTCCTAGAGGAAGTGATGTTCTCAAAAAACCTTCACTTTCAGGGTACTCTGAGAGATAGTTTCTGCTGCTGAAAGTGCAAAAGGTACGTAAATGAGCTGACCTGAACGTAGATGGAACATTGTGATTCTTTAAGCCTCAAAAAAGTTGCGCATTCCAGCTGTAAACTACCTTGTGAGAAGAGAGCAAGCGTTACTCAAATTACTCTTGATAAAAATTCTTTTTTGCAAATGTCCTAATGTAGTAAATTATACTACATTGTATCGACGACACACTTCTTTTACTAGTTTTCAATTCCCCATATGTTTATACCTAACAGAATTCTTACTATTTTGAAATAAAATTGTAATGGTCTTTGCACAATCATACATTCTCCCAAAGATTTTTAAGATTACTTTGCCTGGTTTTAGCTGGCACAGCCATTTTCATGATTGAACTGTTTTGCACAATAGAAACTGCCTACATTAAGCAACTGGTTTGTATGTACTAAGAATAATATAGTATATTGCCTAATTATTTTTGTGACTAGGAAGGTGTGCACGGTTAATATTACATTTCATCTATCTCATTCCTACCAGGGAATGAGAAAAGTAGATGCTCTAGGTCTCATTTGGCTGAGATGGATCTCACATAAATAACATGTGTAGGGTTATTGAGTATTTATTGCGTGTTCTCTCTTTTTCCAGGAAATGTGGGGAACTAAGGAAGCCTTTACTTCAGTGGCTTTATAAAATAATCATAAATATAAATGAGCACAAATGAAGCAACCAGAGAACAATTAAGTACTGGACTATATTCATTTCTGATAAGAAGAGCTTAATGTGATGTTATGTTTCCTGGGGAAAGAGGCTTAGAGCAGATTGGGGATTTGAGTTCAGATGCAAATCATGAGAAGCATTTGGAAAAGTGGAGACAATTATATTCTCAGGAGGCACTTTAGATCAACACAAGCTCATAAGCGGCCGTTGTCTCTGTTCATGCGCCTGATATTCCTAGGGCATGGAGTAGCAAAGGAGTTTGCTAAAATATACAAATAAATATTTGGGAGTCCATGGACAAAAGAGAGCATAGCATAGGTCATCTGGAGTCAAATGATAACTAGGTCAGAACAAGAGAAGAATCAGTGTGAGAAAATAGAAAGTGAATTAACCACTTTTCAAGGACCATACAAAGTCCATTCTAAATTCCAAAGGCTAGAAAAATAGTTAGAAATTGGAACCATAGTGTGAACTCTAATAATACTATTTTTGTACCTGACTTACATTTACACTCCATTAGGAAATACACATTTCCTTTTGCTACCCCATGGACTATATAGCCCATGTAATTCACCAGGCTAGATCACTGGAGTGTGTAGCCTTTCCCTTCTCCAGGGGATCTTCCCAACCCAGGGATCGAACCCAGGTCTCTTGCCTTTCAGGTGGATTCTTTACCAGCTGAGCCACAAGGGAAACTTTAAGGAAAGCATCAATTTATAATTTCCAGTTGTATTTTGCCTGGGACTGAAGGTGGCAGCATTGCATCGGTGGCCTTAAATTAATGAGGGGAAGACAGATGAGAAGATTGGAAGGGGATAAGACGACTGTTGACAGAGTGTGAGCAAAAGGCCTGATAAATAATTGTACTATGAAAAAGTGGATGAAATACCACCTAGTTTTCAAATGATAACATGTAGAAGATGACATCAATTCTCTAATTAATGTACAGAATGTCAGAGATAGTTTAATATATAAGAGCAAAAAGTCTGCACAGACCTGCTTTATCTTAATCATGAATAAGATGTATAAGGTGACATGGTAACTATGTAAACATCTTACAGAATCAAGAATTAGAAAGGAAACTGGAGTAAAAAGGACCGTGCTATAAAAGATAGACCAAACAATAGAGACATTTCCTACCTGGTAATGTCTTATGTAGTAGAAAATCTTTAAAGAATATAAATTGAATAAAACAAAAGCTTATGACAAAGAACAGATAAGACATGGCCCCAAATAGGGAAACAAAGAAAAATTGGGTTCCTGATGCACTGACTCTAAAAAATGTAATGCAAAAGTAATCAGATATAATACAGCGTTATTTTCCTGAAATGAGAAAAAACAGATTCTAAAATTCTAAATGGCATCATTCATATCAAATAAACAAAATAAATTCTAAATGGCATCATTCATATCTTGTCATTGATGTATTATCCTATTATATAACTGAATGTCTCTGATAATGAAAGAGTTCCTCGGGATCTTACAAAAAAAAAGCAAGTCAACTATAAGCAGTGAAAATCAGACTGGCCTTAGATTTTTTCATAGCAACATTCATTGCAAGAAAGAAAGGAAGGAAAGTCTACAAAGGAGAGAAAGCTTGACTCTAGAATAAGTGTGAATGTAGCAGGCAGATTTTCTTGAACATGAAGACTGCAGGTTCCTTAAGATCAGATACAAGCCCTCTTAAAATAAGTAAATAAAAAACAACAACAAAAAACGACATGAGGTTTAAAAATCCCAGCCAGCCAAGAGAATCCAGAAATGAAAAGTGTGTGGCGAAGAGCTGGTGGAGAACACTGAATGTACTTAAGTCAAAAGCAAATGAACAATTTGAAAATTTGGGGTTGAGAACACTGAATGTACTTAAGTCAAAAGCAAATGAACAATTTGAAAATGTGGGGTTGAGTACTGGTAGAATGGGAAAGACTAGAGATCTCTTCAAGATAATTAGAGATACCAAGGGAACATTTCACACAAAGATGAGCTCAATAAAAGACAGGAATAGTATGGACCTAACAGAAGCAGAAGATACTAGGAGGAGGTGGCAAGAATACACAGAACTATACAAAAAAGATCTTCATGACCCAGATAATCACAATGGTAAGATCACTCACCTAGAGCCAGACATCCTGGAATGTGAAGTCAAGTGGGCCTTAGGAAGCATCACTAGGAACAAAGCTAGATGGAATTCCATCACCTAGGATTTGAGCTATTTCAAGTCCTAAAAGATGATGGTGTGAAAGTGCTGCACTCAATATGCCAGCAAATTTGAAAAACTCAGCAGTGGCCACAAGACTGGAAAAGGTCAGTTTTCATTCCAATCCCAAAGAAAGCCAATGCCAAAGAACGCTCAAACTACTATACAACTGAACTCATCTCACATGCTAGCAAAGTAATGCTCAAAATTCTCCAAGCCAGGCTTCAACAGTATGTGAACCGTGAACTTCCAGATGTTCAAACAGGTTTAAGAAAAGGCAGAGGAACCAGAGATCAAATTGCCAATATCTGTTGGTTTATCAAAAAAGCAAGAGAGTTCCAGAAAAATATCTATGTCTGCTTTATTGACTATGCCAAAGCCTTTGACTGTGTGGATTACCACAAACTGTGGAAAATTCTGAAAGAGATGGGGAATACCGGACAATCTGACCTGCCTCTTGAGAAATCCGTATGCAGGTCAGGAAACAATAGTTAGAAATGGACTTCGAACAACAGGATGGTTCCAAATTGGAAAAGGAGTACATCAAGTCTGTATATTGTCACCTTGCTTATTTAACTTATATGCAGAGTACATCATGAGAAATTCTGGGCTGAATGAAGCACAAGCTGGAATCAAGATTGCAGGGAGAAATATCAATAATCTCAGATATGCAGATGACACCAGTCTTATGGCAGAAAACGAAAAAGCACTAAAGAGCCTCTTGATGAAAGTGAAAGAGGAGAGTAGAAGAGTTGGCTTAAAAATCAACAATCAGAAAACTAAGATCATGGCATCTGGTCCCATCACTTCATGGGAAATAGATGGGGAAACAGTGGAAACAGTGTCAGACTTTACTTTGGGGCTCCAAAATCACTGCAGTTCCTACAGTGTCTCTAGCAACAAGAAGGAGATCATGGCAGAGATCTACAAAAATGGCCCAGTCGAGGGGGCCTTCTCTGTGTACTCGGATTTCCTGCTATACAAGTCTGGGGTGTACCAGCACGTCTCCGGAGAGATGATGGGAGGCCATGCCATCCGCATCCTATGCTGAGGAGTGGAGAACAGCACCCCTTACTGGCTGGTCGGCAACTTCTGGAACACTGATTGGGGTGACAATGGCTTTTTCAAAATCCTCAGAGGACAGGACCACTGGGGAATCGAGTCGGAAATCGTGGCTAGAATGCCATGCATTCATCAGTACTAGAAGATCTGATCTACTTGGGGGTCTGTCTCCTGGCCCAGGGCTAGTTTTCCCCTAAATACAGCCACTTGGACTGGGGATGAGGTGGGGGTGTGTGGAGGGGGGATATCTTTCATTTTTTGAATTATGATAAGATATAAGGATTTTTAGGAGAAGGCAATGGTNATTCATCAGTACTAGAAGATCTGATCTACTTGGGGGTCTGTCTCCTGGCCCAGGGCTAGTTTTCCCCTAAATACAGCCACTTGGACTGGGGATGAGGTGGGGGTGTGTGGAGGGGGGATATCTTTCATTTTTTGAATTATGATAAGATATAAGGATTTTTAGGAGAAGGCAATGGTACCCCACTCCAGTACACTTGCCTGGCAAATCCCATGGACAGAGGAGCCTGGTAGGCTGCAGTCCATGGGGTCACTGGAAGTTGGACACGACTGAGCGACTTCACTTTGACTTTTCACTTTCATGCACTGGAGAAGGAAATGGCAACCCACTCCAGTGTTCTTGCCTGGAGAATCCCAGGGACGGGGGAGCCTAGTGGGCTGCCATCTCTGGGGTCACACAGAGTCGGACACAACTGAAGCGACTTAGCAGCAGTAGCAGCAAAATCACTGCAGATGGTGACTGCAGCCATGAAATTAAAAGATGCTTGCTCCTTGGAAGAAAAATTATGACCAACCTAGACAGCATATCAGAAAGCAGAGACATTACTTTGCCAACAAAGTTCCATCTAGTCAAGGCTATGATTTTTCCAGTAGCCATGTATGAATGTGAGAGTTGGATTATAAAGAAAGCTAAGCACCAAAGATATGATGCTTTTGAGCTGTGATGTTGGAGAAGACTCTTGAGAGTCCCTTGGACTGCAAGGAGATTCAACCAGTACATCCTAAAGGAAATCAGTCTTGAATGTTCATTGGAAGGATTGATGTTAAAGCTGAAACTCCAATACTTTGGCCACCTGATGTGAAGAACTGACTCCTTTGCCAAGACCCTGATGCTGGGAATGATTGAAGGCATGAGGAGAACAGAACGATAGAGGATGAGATGGTTGGATGGCATCACCAACTCTATGGACATGAGTTTGAGCAAGCTCCGGGAGTTGGTGATGGACAGGGAGACCTAGTGTGCTGCAGTCCATGGGGTTGCAAACAGTCAGACATGACTGAGTGACTGAACTGAACTTGACTGAACTGAACTTACCTGAACCCAAACTGATGCTGCAACAGACCCTTGAGAGTCCCTTGAACTGCACAGAGATCAAACTAGTCAATCCTAAGGAAAATCAACCATGAATACTCATTGGAAGGATTGATACTGAAGGTGAAGCTCATTGGAAAAGACCCTGATGCTGGAAAAGATTGAAGGCAAAAGGGGAAGAGAGTGGCAGAGGATGAGATGGTTGAATAGCTTCACTGATTGAGTGGATATGAACTTGAGCAAACTCCAGGAGACGGTGAGAAACAGAGAGGCCTGGTGTGCTACAGTCCATGGAGTCCCAAAGAGTCAGACTTACTGACTAAACAACCACCACCAAACATTAGGGCTTTCCAGATGACTCCGTGGTAGAGAATCTGCCTGCCAAGCAGGAGATGTGGGTTCTATCCCTGGGTTGGGAAGACCCCCTGGAGAAGTAAATGGCAACCCACTCCAGCATTTTTGCCAGGATAATCCCATGGACAGAGCAGCCTGGTAGGCTATAGTTTATGGGGTTGTAAAGAGTCAGATACAACTTAACAATTGCAAACAACAAACCAAACATAAATATTAAAAATGTCACTAAAGTAGACATAGTGTAATATCATCTGATAGGATAGTGAGAGAGGAAAGGAAAGAACATATGACAGTGTTGATTATCTCATCTTTTATAGTGGAGAAATAGCACGTACTTAAAAATCATAATGGTTTTCTTTATTCTTTTTTAAAAAATTTTATACTGTTTTAAACTAGCTAAATATTTTTTAAATTTTTTTGGCTATACTATGAAGCATATGGGATTTTAGTTCCCAGACCAGGGATTGAATTTATGTGCCCTGCATTGTCAGCATGCAGTTTCAACCACCAGACCACCAGGGAAGTCATAGTTCCTTTGTTCTTAAACTCAGGGGATTTTTTCCTAGGGAAATAATAATTTATATCACTTAAAAAACATTTATCTGAAATTTTGAAATGTATTAAGTTTTATTCTAGATTTTCTTTTGTGAACCACAATTAACAATAAACGTTAATGAGTTTTAACTTAAAAAGAGCATATGGTATTACCATATTTTTTTCCTTTTCCTCTTTCTTTTCTCCTGTTCAGTATATATAAACAGAAATATAGTTCATATATTCTGCAAATGTTTAAGGTGGTTTTTAATCGGTGTTTGTAGTTTAAAATGATTTTTTCCTTGACATTTCTATGTGATTTGAAATTCTGTGTTTTGTATAGGTACTATTTTAATTTATTGGGTCATTGCTTAAAGTAATATGTGCTCAAGATACAAACTTTGGAACCCAAAAGAGAGTCAAAAAGGAGAAAAACTCACTCATTCTATCATATATTGACACTGCAATTAAAACTATGTTTCTTGGATTTAAAATTTTTTTCCTGTTCCTAAAATGGCAACTCACTCCAGTACTCTTGCCTAGAAAATTCCATGGATGGAGGAGCCTGGTGGGCTACAGTCCATGGGGTCACAAAGAGTTGGACACAACTGAGTGACTTCACAATTATGAAGAATTTTTGTGCAGACAAGTTTGTTACTATGTTGTATGATATGCATTGCTCTACCACGGCATCAATTTTCCAGTCATAAATGTCTTAAAAGTACCTTTTTAATGACTATATAATATTTTATTGAGTATATACACTGTAATTTAGATTAAATACAGCAAACATAGTTGAAGGGGGCCTAGAATATACAAATAGCCTTGAATATTCTGCAGTGGTTCAAACATATGATTAAAGGAACAATGATGGGCATGTTGATATTCATTTTTCTTAATTATATTAATTTTTAAACAAGAAATCATAAGCAGAACCTGTAAAATTTTTTCTTTACATGTCTTGAAAAATAAGGCCTTAGAATTAGGTTGACTGCACACGATTCGTGGATTTAAGAAGAAATATATAGTTCATAAAATTTCATATACCCACTTTATTAATCAATGACATAATTTAATTTCTCATTTTCAAAGCTACTTGTAAACAAAATGAGAGATCAGGTATCCAATTTTTACTTTTCAGTTATACATAAATAGAGAACCTGAGTTGTACTTAACAAACGCGGAAATGGAATATGTAATTTAAAATCTCCAGGTACCTAAATGTCCACTGACAGAGAAATGGATGGAGAAAACATGGTGCATATATACAATGGAATACTACTCAGCCACAAAGAAGGACAGAACTGTTTCATTTGCAGAGACATAGATGAAGTATGTCAGAAAGAAAAGAATATCATGTATTAATGCATATATGTAGAATCTAAAAAATTAGCATAGAAGATCTTACTGGCAAGGCAGAAATAGAGACATAGATATAGGGAGCAAACATATGGACAGCCAAGGGGGGAGGGGGAGTGGGATGAAATGAGAGATTGATACTGATATATACACAGTGCTATGTATAGAATAGATAACTAATGGGAACCAGCTGCATAACCCTGAACTCTGCTCAGTGTTCTGTGGTGACCTAGATGGAAAGGAACTAACAAAAAGGGGACGCTTATGTAGACGTATGGCTGATTCACTTTGCTGTACAGCAGAAACTGACACAGCCGTGCAAATCAACTATGTGTGTGTTTGCGTGTGTTCAGTCACTCAGTCATGTCTGACTCTGTGACGCCATGGATTGTAGCCCGCCAGGCTCCTCTGTCCATGGGATTTCCCAGGCAAGAATACTGGAGTGGGGTGCCATTTACTACTCCAGGGGATCTTCTCAACCCAGGGGTCGAACCCGTGTCCCTTGTGCCTCCTGCACTGGCAGGCAGATTCTTTACCACTGTGCCACCTAGGAAGACCCATAAAGCAACCATACTCCAACAACAACAACAAAAGTTCTGCTTATATTTCATGGGCCAGACCAAGGACCAAGAAGCAGGAATGTATAATGAAAATCACTCCTTCGGGAAGAGTACTGGAGTGAGGGGAAGTAGATTATTTGGCAGAAAAGTAGTTTAGTCGTGTTATGGACTGAACGGTGTACTTCCCTCCATCTCCCTGCCAAATTCATATGTTGAAGTCCCCTGCTTAGAATGCGACTGAAGACAGAGTCAAAGACATAATTAAGGTTAAATGAGGTTGAATGGATGGTCCCTAAATCAATCTGACAAATGTCTATGTGAGACGAGGAGGTTAGAACACACCGACACCAGGGGCCTGTGTGCACAGACAGACAACCGTGAGCGGAGGGAGGGAACAAGACGATGGCCACCTGCAAGCCACGGAGAGCGGCCTCAGAAGAAGCCACCCAAGACAAGTCAAAACCAGTATGTCTTCATGAAAGTTCCAAGGGTATTTTACTGATTTGTGTAGCAGCATGGAGCCTAACTCAGAAATAGGCTAGAAAGAGAAAAATAAGAAAACTCAATAAAGCAGGAAAGCAAGGAGGAAATTTAGCCAATATCACACGATTTAGGACCACAGTTCTTTGAGAATTTATATGAAAACACCATATGTGTATAACAAATATGTTTCTTACTATACCTATTTCTTGTAAACTTTCCAGTGAAAGTGAGGTTGAATTTTGAAGTTAACTGACTGCAAGTCATTATTTGCAGAATTAAACTATTTCTACAATAAAAGGTTGATGTTAGGTTACAGGCAAAGTTTTTTGAGTGTCCATTACAAAAAACTTAAAAAAAAAAGGTGAGGCTGGGGGGTTGGGTGGGTGATATAACCTCATAGACAGCTAAAGGGAGGTTATCTGGGCAATGGAATTAAAAAATTCCATTCTTTGAGCAAAACGTAGAATAAATTCCATTGTAAATGACATTCTCTAAATATAAGTGAGTGCTATCTTAAACCTTAATATCTGAGGACTTACTAGCTTTGGTGATATAGCTACTATGATTCTTAGAGAAGGGATTAATCAATTAATTATTCAATCAATTAATCGATTAATCACTTTAATCGATCAGTTAGACCATAGTGTGTTAAAATCAAAACACTGTGTAAACTTCTAAACTATTAAATAAAATAAGCTACAATAGAACACAAATGAATATAATACATTAAGAAATACAACACATGTTTTGGGTGATTAAAAGTATTTGCTAGGATTGACTGTTGGTTTTTAAAGTATTATTATAGTCTGCTCAGTGTTCACATTGAGTTAGATATTACTGTTTTTTTTTCTTTAAATGGATTTTTTCTTACATAAGAACATAAAACCTATTTGAAAAATCACACAATTACTTCGTTGTTCCTTTGGTACAGGCTGCACTTTTGGTACAGGTGTGTTAAAAAAAATTCAATTTTCTCAGAATAAAATTTCTAAGTAGGAGCAAACTAACATTGTAGGAATAATTTTAAGGATATTTTTGAAAGCTTGATGTACAGAAAACCAAAAAATACCTCATTATGTTGTTAAAATTCTAGTTCTATTCTATCGAACTCTAAATGCTCATCAAACTGAGTTATCCTTGTTAGAACAATCTAATTAGAAAGGAATATATTCTGGAATCATTTAAATCTATCAGGGGAAGAGAATTAATGCAACTATATCATCTCGAATTTCAGACTGCATACATCCTATTAATGCTAATTACATTTATAAAATGCAAATTACTTACTTCCTTTTGCTCTGTGTATTTATGTTAATGTGCATAATTTAAACGAAGGCAAAAACACACTTAAGTTGATAATGTTCATATAAAACCAAAATGATGAGTTTATTTTTTAAAAAAATAGCTATTGTGATGGCATATTTGCCCAAATACTTTAATGCTCCAATTTTCCAGTTTCTTTATTTATACTTTTTCTTTCAACTCTCTAAAAATGAAAGTATCTGTATAGGGTTAAATTGTTTCTAATCTCAAAGCTTATCTAGGGGAATTTAAAGTCACTTTGGGGATTTGGCTAAAAGGCTGAGAGATAAACAGAAAACTGACAGATGGGAAGAATAATATTGGTACTAATTAACTGAATCCAATGATACTACCTAAATATGATCTCAAATGCTGCCTTAACTGTGTAAGCTCCATAAAAGAGCATAGGAAACAGTGCCTACCTCCGGGGATGACTAATTTAGATTCAGGTCTTGGCTCTGCCCTTTACCAGTTCTATAACTTGAGGCAAGTGTCTTAACATCTCTAGATTCATCTGTAACATGGATCTGCTGCTGCTGCTGCTAAGTCGCTTCAGTCGTGTCCGACTCTGTGCGACCCCATAGACGGCAGCCCACCAGGCTCCCCCGTCCCTGGGATTCTCCAGGCAAGAACACTCGAGTGGGCTGCCATGTCCTTCTCCAATGCATGAAAGTGAGAAGTGAAAGTGAAGTCGCTCAGTCCTGTCCAACTCTTAGCGACCCCATAAACTGCAGCCTTCCAGGCTTCTCCGCCCATGGGATTTTCCAGGCAAGAGTACTGGAGTGGGGTGCCATTGCCTTCTCTGAACATGGATCTAATAATTATATAAACCTCTCAGTCATTGTGAAGACAACACAGGACAATGTAAGCCTTTAGAACTTAGCAGCGGTACTCGGCAATGTAATAATTGCTCAACTAAATTAACTATTATCGTTTGCTCATGTGTGCTAAGTTGCTTCAGTCGTATTTGATTCTTTGAGACCCTATGGATTGTAGTCTGCCATGCTCCTCTGTCCATGGAATTCTCCAGGCAAGAACACTGGAGTAGGTTGCTATTTCCTACTCCAGGGGATCTTCCTGACCCAGGGATTGAGCCCACGTCTCTTTGTGTCTGCTGCATTGCAGGTGTGTTTTCTACCACGAGCAGCACTTGGGAAGCCCCAACTATTATTACCATGTAGCAACAAGTCATGTATAAGGGGGACCTGTAGCAGTTGACAATTATCCAAACATTTTAGTAGGCAATAGCAAAAGAAGTCAATAAATCTCTGTATCAACATATGTCACAGAAGAGAGGGGTGGCTTGAAGACAGAAGAATGCCTTCATTAACGGAGTGATTTGCACAGAGTCTGGCTAAGATGCTCAGTGCTGGAGTGTGATGAGCATGGGATGTGGCTTCCCAGGTGACTCAGTGGTAAAGAATCCACCTGCCAATGCAGAAGACTCTGGAGACAGGGTTTGATCCCTAGATTTAGAAGATTCCCTGGAGAAAGAAATGGCGACCCGTCCTAGTATTCTTGCCTGGAGAATCCCGTGGACAGTGGAGCCTGGTGAGCTGCAATCATGGGGTTGAAAAGAGTCAGACATGCCTGAGCAACTGAGAGGCACGCACACCCGAGCAAGGGATGTGGTGTGTGAGTATAGCAGAAGAATCCCAAAAGTAAGGTTATGAAATGAGCCCCAAGTTCTAAACTACCAATGTTTCCTAGTTATTTCACCTGTTTCTTAAATGTATTTTCATTTCTCTGAACATTCAATTTTAAGTTTTTTCTACTATGAAGAAATAAACACTCATATTTATTTGGTAAAAAAAAAAAAAAAAANAGAAAGAGAAAAATAAGAAAACTCAATAAAGCAGGAAAGCAAGGAGGAAATTTAGCCAATATCACACGATTTAGGACCACAGTTCTTTGAGAATTTATATGAAAACACCATATGTGTATAACAAATATGTTTCTTACTATACCTATTTCTTGTAAACTTTCCAGTGAAAGTGAGGTTGAATTTTGAAGTTAACTGACTGCAAGTCATTATTTGCAGAATTAAACTATTTCTACAATAAAAGGTTGATGTTAGGTTACAGGCAAAGTTTTTTGAGTGTCCATTACAAAAAACTTAAAAAAAAAAGGTGAGGCTGGGGGGTTGGGTGGGTGATATAACCTCATAGACAGCTAAAGGGAGGTTATCTGGGCAATGGAATTAAAAAATTCCATTCTTTGAGCAAAACGTAGAATAAATTCCATTGTAAATGACATTCTCTAAATATAAGTGAGTGCTATCTTAAACCTTAATATCTGAGGACTTACTAGCTTTGGTGATATAGCTACTATGATTCTTAGAGAAGGGATTAATCAATTAATTATTCAATCAATTAATCGATTAATCACTTTAATCGATCAGTTAGACCATAGTGTGTTAAAATCAAAACACTGTGTAAACTTCTAAACTATTAAATAAAATAAGCTACAATAGAACACAAATGAATATAATACATTAAGAAATACAACACATGTTTTGGGTGATTAAAAGTATTTGCTAGGATTGACTGTTGGTTTTTAAAGTATTATTATAGTCTGCTCAGTGTTCACATTGAGTTAGATATTACTGTTTTTTTTTCTTTAAATGGATTTTTTCTTACATAAGAACATAAAACCTATTTGAAAAATCACACAATTACTTCGTTGTTCCTTTGGTACAGGCTGCACTTTTGGTACAGGTGTGTTAAAAAAAATTCAATTTTCTCAGAATAAAATTTCTAAGTAGGAGCAAACTAACATTGTAGGAATAATTTTAAGGATATTTTTGAAAGCTTGATGTACAGAAAACCAAAAAATACCTCATTATGTTGTTAAAATTCTAGTTCTATTCTATCGAACTCTAAATGCTCATCAAACTGAGTTATCCTTGTTAGAACAATCTAATTAGAAAGGAATATATTCTGGAATCATTTAAATCTATCAGGGGAAGAGAATTAATGCAACTATATCATCTCGAATTTCAGACTGCATACATCCTATTAATGCTAATTACATTTATAAAATGCAAATTACTTACTTCCTTTTGCTCTGTGTATTTATGTTAATGTGCATAATTTAAACGAAGGCAAAAACACACTTAAGTTGATAATGTTCATATAAAACCAAAATGATGAGTTTATTTTTTAAAAAAATAGCTATTGTGATGGCATATTTGCCCAAATACTTTAATGCTCCAATTTTCCAGTTTCTTTATTTATACTTTTTCTTTCAACTCTCTAAAAATGAAAGTATCTGTATAGGGTTAAATTGTTTCTAATCTCAAAGCTTATCTAGGGGAATTTAAAGTCACTTTGGGGATTTGGCTAAAAGGCTGAGAGATAAACAGAAAACTGACAGATGGGAAGAATAATATTGGTACTAATTAACTGAATCCAATGATACTACCTAAATATGATCTCAAATGCTGCCTTAACTGTGTAAGCTCCATAAAAGAGCATAGGAAACAGTGCCTACCTCCGGGGATGACTAATTTAGATTCAGGTCTTGGCTCTGCCCTTTACCAGTTCTATAACTTGAGGCAAGTGTCTTAACATCTCTAGATTCATCTGTAACATGGATCTGCTGCTGCTGCTGCTAAGTCGCTTCAGTCGTGTCCGACTCTGTGCGACCCCATAGACGGCAGCCCACCAGGCTCCCCCGTCCCTGGGATTCTCCAGGCAAGAACACTCGAGTGGGCTGCCATGTCCTTCTCCAATGCATGAAAGTGAGAAGTGAAAGTGAAGTCGCTCAGTCCTGTCCAACTCTTAGCGACCCCATAAACTGCAGCCTTCCAGGCTTCTCCGCCCATGGGATTTTCCAGGCAAGAGTACTGGAGTGGGGTGCCATTGCCTTCTCTGAACATGGATCTAATAATTATATAAACCTCTCAGTCATTGTGAAGACAACACAGGACAATGTAAGCCTTTAGAACTTAGCAGCGGTACTCGGCAATGTAATAATTGCTCAACTAAATTAACTATTATCGTTTGCTCATGTGTGCTAAGTTGCTTCAGTCGTATTTGATTCTTTGAGACCCTATGGATTGTAGTCTGCCATGCTCCTCTGTCCATGGAATTCTCCAGGCAAGAACACTGGAGTAGGTTGCTATTTCCTACTCCAGGGGATCTTCCTGACCCAGGGATTGAGCCCACGTCTCTTTGTGTCTGCTGCATTGCAGGTGTGTTTTCTACCACGAGCAGCACTTGGGAAGCCCCAACTATTATTACCATGTAGCAACAAGTCATGTATAAGGGGGACCTGTAGCAGTTGACAATTATCCAAACATTTTAGTAGGCAATAGCAAAAGAAGTCAATAAATCTCTGTATCAACATATGTCACAGAAGAGAGGGGTGGCTTGAAGACAGAAGAATGCCTTCATTAACGGAGTGATTTGCACAGAGTCTGGCTAAGATGCTCAGTGCTGGAGTGTGATGAGCATGGGATGTGGCTTCCCAGGTGACTCAGTGGTAAAGAATCCACCTGCCAATGCAGAAGACTCTGGAGACAGGGTTTGATCCCTAGATTTAGAAGATTCCCTGGAGAAAGAAATGGCGACCCGTCCTAGTATTCTTGCCTGGAGAATCCCGTGGACAGTGGAGCCTGGTGAGCTGCAATCATGGGGTTGAAAAGAGTCAGACATGCCTGAGCAACTGAGAGGCACGCACACCCGAGCAAGGGATGTGGTGTGTGAGTATAGCAGAAGAATCCCAAAAGTAAGGTTATGAAATGAGCCCCAAGTTCTAAACTACCAATGTTTCCTAGTTATTTCACCTGTTTCTTAAATGTATTTTCATTTCTCTGAACATTCAATTTTAAGTTTTTTCTACTATGAAGAAATAAACACTCATATTTATTTGGAAAAAAAAAAAAAAAAAAACAAAACCAGAAAGCCACAGCTGTAAAATTATGCAGTATTTTTTTTTACCTGAATTTTCCTGTAGTTAAATTCCAGGATGCATGCACTTCTCTCATATCTGTTCCATTTGTTACTCTTAGTGAAATTCAATTACTGTGTCAATGAAATTAGGTAACTTTCCTCAGTAGAGTTGAATTTTTTTTGGTTGTTCTATGAACCTATTAACTTCAAACCAATGCTCTGAGTAACAGTGCCAACAAGACTTCAACTTAAAGAACAAATTCAGATGAAGCATGCTTGTTTAATAGTAGTAGTAGTGGAGCCCCACGACTGGTTTTATGGATCCTGCTCTGTACATCAAAACATCTGATATTTCACTGTCTACGACAGTAATTTGATTAGTTTTAGAGGTAACATCAATGTTGATATTGTATAATACCATATTGAAAATACCTATTCTTCAGATTGATATAAAAAGCCATATTCCAATTTCAAATTCCAGCAGAATTTTTTGAATTGTAACTTGATCCTAAAACCAAGGTATAATACTAGGCATAACAACCTCACACCTGTCAGAACAGCTATCATCAAAAGGACCACAAATAACAAGTGTTGGTGAGGATTTGGAGAAAAGCAAACCCTCCTACACTGTTGGTGGAAATGTAAATTGGTACAGTCACTGTAGAAATCAGTATGGACGTTTATCAACAAAACTAAAGCGATAACTGTCGTATGACCAAGCAATTCCACTCCTGGGTGTATATCCAAAAGAAAACCAAATACACTAATTAGAAAAGGTACGTGCATCCCAATGTTTATAACAACATTATTTACCACAGACAAGATATGAAATCAATTAGTGTCCATCAACACATGAGTGGATAAAGATGTGGTATATATACAAACATACACACAGTATAATACTACTCAGCCATAAAAAAGGATGGAATTTTGCCATTTGTAATAACATGGATGGTCTTGGAAGGTATGTGAAATGAAACATCAGACAAAGACAAATACTCTATGGGGAATCCCATGTATGGAACCTAAAAAAATAAGTTGAATTAATGAACATTTAAAAAACAAATATATTCACAGATATAGAGAACAAATTAGTGGTTACCAGTGGGAGGAGGTAAGAGGGGAGAGGTAGTAAAGGGATATGGGATTAAGAGATATCAACTATTATGTATAAAATAAATAAGCTACAGGGACATATTGTATAGCTCAAGGAATATAGTCAGTGTTTTATAATAACTATATGGAATACAATTTTTAAAATTGTGAATCACTATGTTGCACACCTGAAACTTCTATAATATTGTATATCGGGTAGACCTCAAAAAAAAAAAAACAAAAAACAGGCATAATACTCTTGAAGAAGATAAAACCAGAGGAACTTTCTGGAGTGGTATCAAGGCATATGATAAAGGTATACTATACTGTACTATACTATGAGACCTTGACTCATATTGATCAGTATAATAAGAGTGCTTCTAAATAGGCTTGTAATTCATTTACTATTTCATTACATAAAATACTTGAACATATTTTTGCAGCAGAATAATTTGACCTCGGTGGCTCAGAGGGTAAAGTGTCTGCCTGCAAGGTGGGAGACCTCGGTTTGATCCCTGGGTCGGGAAGATCTCCTGGATAAGGAAATGGCAACCCACTCCAGTATTCTTGCCTGGAGAATCCCATGGACAGAGGAGCCTGGTAGGCTACAGGCTATGGGTTCACAAAGAGTAGGACACGACTGAGCAACTTCATATTCTTTCTTTCTTTTAGAAGTAGAAATATGAATAACTGACCACGCTGAGTAAAAGACTTAAAACTGACATCATTTCCAGTTCACAACTCAAGAGTCCCAGACAACTACCTTCTTGCAAAGGCCTTTGTGCCATCCTATACATCACTGCAGTGAGACTTAAGAAGAAAATGATAGCATTCACTTTGATGCCCCAATTGGAATGGAAAGTTTGGGTTTAATGAATAGTTAAGAAGGACATGAAGATGATGAGAGAGGTTTTGACTACTTCAAACATATTTTGGTTCACAATGGAAGAAATGAGTGTGCAGTGACAAAATTGAGACCTTCAAAAGTCACTTTCAAAAATGACTTTTTCATGGTCATATCTAAATTGATGTAAGTATGTTATATAACTTTTGATTCAATCTCAAGTATGACCGAGTTTTATTTATTTTATTTTTTTTAAATTTTTTATTTTTACTTTATTTTACTTTACATTACTGTATTGGTTTGCCATACATTGACATGAATCCACCACGGGTGTACATGAGTTCCCAGTCCTGAACCCCCTCCCACCTCCCACTCCATATCATCTCTCTGGATCATCCCCGTGCACCAGCCCCAAGCATCCTGTATCCTGTATGGAACATAGACTGGTGATTCGTTTCTTACATGATAGTATACATGTTTCAGTGCCATTCTCCCAAATCATCCCACCCTCTCTCTCTCCCTTTCCCTCAGAGTCCAAAAGTTCATTCTATACATCTGTGTCTCTTTTGCTGTCTCATGTACAGGTTTAACATTACCATCTTTCTAAATTCCATATATATGTGTTAGTATACTGTATTGGTATTTTTCTTTCAGGCTTATTTGACTCTGTTTAATCGGCTCCAGTTTCATCCATCTCATTAGAACTGATTCAAATGTATTCTTTTTAATGGCTGAGTAATACTCCATTGTGTATATGTACCAAAGTTTTCTTATCCATTCATCGGCTGATGGACATCTAGGTTGCTTCCATGTCCTGGTTATTATAAACAGTGTTGCAATGAACATTGGGGTACATGTGTCTCTTTCAATTCTGATTTCCTTGGTGTGTATGCCCAGCAGTGGGATTGCTGGGTCATATGACAGTTCTATTTGCAATTTTTTAAGTAATCTCCACACTGTTTTCCATAGTGGCTGTACTAGTTTGCATTCCCACCAACGGTGTAAGAGGGTTCCCTTTTCTCCACACCCTCTCCAGCATTTATTGCTTGTAGACTTTTGGATCACAGCCATTCTGACTTGACAGAGTTTTAGAAATTTATTTTATCTTCATTTTGTGGCCAATTGTTCTTGATCTAAAAATATTTCACCATCTTGTAGGCTCTGAATTACAGAGATCTTTTGAGGCAGGTATTCTGGAAAAGCAAGGCAAGGTTTAGGCATAAGTTGGAGAGACCTCTATTTTGCTTTCACCATATAAGATTTAAGATAGACTAGTTTCAATAAAGGAAATCAACCCTGAATATTCATTAGAAGGACCGATGCTGAAGCTCCAGTACTTTAGCCACCTGAAGCAAAGAGCTGATTCTTTGGAAAAGACTTTGATGCTGGGAAAGATTGAAGGCAAAAGGAGAAGGGGATGACAGAGGATGAGAGAGTTGAATATCACCAACTCAGNGTTTCAATAAAGGAAATCAACCCTGAATATTCATTAGAAGGACCGATGCTGAAGCTCCAGTACTTTAGCCACCTGAAGCAAAGAGCTGATTCTTTGGAAAAGACTTTGATGCTGGGAAAGATTGAAGGCAAAAGGAGAAGGGGATGACAGAGGATGAGAGAGTTGAATATCACCAACTCAGTGGACATGAATTTGAGCAAACTCTGGGAGATAGTGAAGGACAGGGGAGCCTGGCGTGCTGCAGTCCATGGGGTTGCAAAAAGCTGGACGTGACATAATGGCTGAGCAACAACATGAACAAAAATTTCAATTTGGAAAATTCTCCACAAATGTTCCCACCAGAAATACACCAAAGACATTTTCTCAAAGCTAAGAATTATTTTATATATTTCTCATGTATTATTGAATAATTAAAATTTTGTTCACTATGATTATTATTACATTATTGTTATTATTATTGAATAGAGTAGCCTATTTTAATTAATTTTTCCTTGTGCACATAGCCAGAAGATACATTGAAATTGCAAATTATATTATTTAATTATGATATTAAACCAGTGGAACTGGGAAAAACTTTCACAGTTGTAAATTTATAATGCCATGATTCATGAGGTCTTCTATGTGAATTTTCTTCTTCTCTAGAAAACTGAGTAAATTTAAGATAATTGTTCTCACAGGTGAACTGAAAAAAAAAATTAATGGTAATAAATAGATAGAAAATACCTTCTTCCAGGGACACTAATATATTCTTTTTAAAACAGTGTTTTCCAGGTGGGAAACAACCAGAAATGAAAATAATAACCATTATGCTGCTGCTGCTGCTAAGTCACTTCAGTCGTGTCTGACTCTGTGAGATCCCACAGACAGCAGCCCACCAGGCTCCCCTGTCCCTGGGATTCTCCAGGCAAGAACACTGGAGTGGGTTGCCATTTCCACCTCCAATGCATGAAAGTGAAAAGTGAAAGTGAACCCGCTCAGTCGTATCCGACTCCTAGCGACCCCACGGACTGCAGCCCACCAGCCTCCTCTGTCCATGGGATTTGCCAGGCGAGAATACTGGAGTGGGGTGCCATTGCCTTCTCCAATAACAATTATAACAAGTGTTATAATGAATGAGCACTGGGGAACTAATTTCATGCAAACTATTTTGTATCCATTTCTCAATAAATATTTTCTTATTGTTATGTTCCGTTTTGCGGTTAATTCAATCGAATTTTTCCATTAAGCACATTTGATTTTGATTTTGGGACTTCCCTGGTAGTTCAGTTGGTAAAGAATCTGCCTGCAGTTCAGGAGACCCAGGTTCGATCTCTGAGTGGGGACGATCCCCTAGAATAGGAAATGGCAACCTTTTTGACTGGAGAATCTCATGGACAGAGGAACCTGGCAGGCTACAGTCCATGGAGTCACAGAGTTGGACACAACTTAGTGACAAAACTATCAGATTTGATTTTATGGCAATTTTGACACTATTAAACAATTTGCCACTTAAAATTGATGCAGAGATACAGAAAATGGGTAAATTTTTTAAAGGTGTTTATTTGCCATTATGTTAAAGTTTGAGAAAAAGTAACTTTTTGAGATAAAGTAATCTCTAAAATTGCAGTCCTGACAAGTTCTATGTTTGCTTTGAAACACTGCACTAATTATTAGTTCCACTGTAATTGTATTAATTAGATTGTATGAAAAAATAGTAGATCACTGCAAAGTTCAAAGGGCGAAACTTTTTCAGCAGTTGTGTTCCTTTTATTTCATCAGATAAAAGCAAAAGAGGATAAAAGCTTGAGGCTGCTTGGTTTTCTCAGTACATGCTTCTGTTCACTGCATTTCTAAGCAGCTTTTATTTTTCCTAATATATGTGCCATGTTTCTTAATTTTTCATGGCTAATGTCATCCTGGAAGAGATTCACTTTTATCCTGTGGCTGTTATAAGTGCTTAGAGCTCAGCTATGTAGTTTGAATTTGAAGGATGTAGCAATGATAAGGATTCCCCCCCCAACCCTTGTGCAATTTTAGAGTTCTGAAAGCTTTAAGAAAATGTAATACAGATGAAATACATTAGGACAATCATCTTATATTAAGATATAAGCTGTACCTGGACATAAAAAGTATATGTATTTAACTAAAAACAGTATCACAGGGAGAGGCACAGTTTGTCTCTGCATTCTGTCAGCCATGACCTTTGAACATTCCCCCAAACAGGACATCTTATTTCTTCACGGAAACCAGTATCCATATTTCTAGTTTCATATTTTCTCCTGCAGACATATTCTCAAGAACTCAGGAGACAAACACCTTCTCTGCATACTAATGTATTTAAGTTATGCCCGCTGATGCATAAAATGAAGGCACTCTATTCAGAGAACAGAATCATTCCAACTTGAATAGTGATGACAAAGCGGTAGGGTGAGAAGTAGACAGAAGAATGGCTGCATAGCCAATTAGATCTTTGTTTTAAACTTTTTCTACCCTTCATTAGCAAGTTGTTCACTTTTTCTGAATATCAGTTTTCTCATCTGTCAAATGTGTTACTGTGTGGGCTAGAGAGAAAAGGAGGTATACACTGAAGTAGTAATGAAAGCTGCCATGAATCGTCCTATGTGGTTCACAATGAATGACTTGAAAGGATGAATGACTTAGAGCTTTTTGATTGTATATCTGTAAGCAAAAGGTAGAGTAAAGAAAGGATTTTCATAGATCCCAACCATATGAATGAATACTTTAATAATCTGAAAGTAGATTCATAGGAGAGATTTCTATCCAGTATCATTTTCCAAATAGTTGCTATTTTCCTAAAAACTTGTTTTTTTGTTTTTTGTTTGTTTGTGTCTTCTGGGATCTTGATCAGATTTTCCCCTTTTGGGGGAAAAGTTTAGCATCAAACTGACATAAAACTATTAAATATAAAAGCTGTTAGACTCTTTCATGGATTTGGCTTTTCCTACATTCCTGCTTACTTTTCTTCTTTTGTTACAAATATGTATTCTTATATATGTTTTCATTTGCACACATAAATATGATCTTTTTCAGTTCTCTCTCTACCTAACTGTATACTACCTATACTACTTTATTTACAATTTTAAGATAAATATTTTTTTCTGTAGGAGGGTAATTAAAAGTAACTTGAGAAAGTATTTTTAAAAGTAAAGTGTTTATTTCACAAATTATAGAGAAGAGTATGCCAGCAAATTTGGAAAACTCAGCAGTGGCCACAGGACTGGAAAAGGTCAGTTTTCATTCCAATCCCAAAGAAAGGCAATGCCAAAGAATGCTCACACTACCAAACAATTGCACTCATCTCACACGCTAGCAAAGTAATGCTCAAAATTCTCCAAGCCAGGCTTCAGCAATATGTGAACCATGAACTTCCAGATGTTTAAGCTGGTTTTAGAAAAGGCAGAGGAACCAGAGATCAAATTGTCAATATCCGCTGGATCATCCAAAAAGCAAGAGAGTTCCAGAAAAAACATCTATTTCTGTTTTACTGACTATGCCAAAGCCTTTGACTGTATGGATCACAATAAAGTGTGGAAAATTCTTCAAGAGATGGGAATATCAGACCACCTGACCTACCTCATGAGAAATTTGCATGCAGGTCAGGAAGCAACAGTTAGAACTGGACATGGAACAACAGACTGGTTCCAAATCGAGAAAGGAGTACATCAGGCTGTAAATTGTTACCCTGTTTATTTAACTTATATGCTGAATACATCATTAGAAACACTGGGCTGGAGGAAGCACAAGTTGGAATCAAGCTCTCTGAGAGAAATGTCAATAACCTCAGAGATGCAGATGACACCACCCTCATGGCAGAAACTGAAGAAGAACTAAAGAACCTGTTGATGAAAGTGAAAGAGGAGAGTGAAAAAGTCGGCTTAAAGCTCAACATTCGGAAAACGAAGATCATGGCATCTGGCCCCATCACTTCATGGCAAATAGATGGGGAAACAGTGGGAAAAGTGGCAGAGTTTGCTTTTTGGGCTCCAAAATCACTGCAGATGGTGATTGCAGCTATGAAATTAAAAGACGCTTACTCCTTGGAAGGAGGGTTATGACCAACCTAGACAGCATATTAAAAAGCAGAGACATTACTCTGCCAACAAAGGTCCATCTAGTCAAGGCTGTGGTTTTTAAAGTGGTCATGTATGGATGTGAGAATCGGACTTTAAAGAAATCTGAGCACTGAAGATGCTTTTGAACTGTGGTTTTGGAGAAGACTCTTGAGAGTCCCTTACACTGCAAGGAGATCCAACTATCCTAAAGGAAATCAGTCCTGAATATTCATTGGAAGGACTGATGCTGAAGCTGAAACTCCAATATTTTGGCCACCTGATATGAAGAACTGACTCATTTGAAAAGACTCTGATGTTGGGAAAGATTGAAGGTGAGAGAAGGGGACGACAGAGAGTGAGATGGTTGGATGGCATCCTTAATGGTCAGGTGTCTGAGCAAGCTCCGGAAGCTGGTGATGGACAGGGAGGCCTGGTGTGCTGCAGTCCATGGGATCACAAAGGGTTGGACAGGACTGAGCGACTGAACTGAACTGAGGGAAGAGTAAAGAACAGAAAAAAGGATTAAGTTTTTAGAATGGCTGATTTAAAATATTGAGCCAATTATTGAGCACTGAATTTTATTCCTGTTTCTATTTTAAATTTCAGTGAAAGAAATATGGCACTGACTGTGAACTTGTTACCTTCTAGTAAAACTAATAGAGTTCTGTTGGGTAGGAATATCTAACTATCTGATCCCAGTGGATTATTTGTTTACATTCTTACTAAAATTCCATAACAATGTAGTATAGGATGAATATATGCAATATTTGAAATTCAGATTGGTAAATAGCCTGATAATACAATCTATAAGGAATTCATGACATTGATGACAATGGCCTAACATCTCCAGGAAGGACTTATCTCCAAATATAGTCACATTGTGGATTAGTGCTCCAACATACAAATTTTGGAGGAGACACAATTCAGTCCATAACAATATCCACTCAGGAAGAAAACAGGTTTCAACTCCCCCAGCTTCCCAAACATTCAGTATGATACTTCAAGGAATGCAACCTTTAAGTCTAGAAGACACTAGAACAATAGCTGAGCAGTTTTGATGAGAAAATGCTATAATTCAATTTATATACATGACAGTACTTCAGGTGCCAGAAAAACAAAAGACAAAAATTGAAAATAAATAAAAGCACATGAATGAGGAAGATATGGCAAAAATGTAGATTAAAGACACACGTTTAAATTACTGTTAGATGCCTCACTATAAAAATAATAATAAACATTAAACATTTTTCTGAAACATTTCAAATGTAATAGAATATTTCTAAATTGAAATGCTGAAAAATGGAAAAGTTGATGGTTCAGGAGCAATGAAAAGAAGCAATATAAATGTAGCAAATGCTTTGTTTAAAATAGATTTGACACAGGTTCTGTCACTTTGACACTCTTGATACTAAGTTGCATCAGAAATATATATAGGCTTATGATTACCTTTGAAAAATATAAAGGCAATTATGTCACTTGTTCAGTTATTTTTCTTTTTCCTTTTTAGGGGACATTAGGCTAGCTTCTCTGCAGGAAATCAAATGTATGTGATGTAAAATGTCAAAAAATCACTGCCAATAAAAGAAATGTTAAGGGATTTCACAAAAGAACATACAAAAGCAGAGATAGCTTCATACAATATAATTCATAGTCCATAAAAGAGGTCATAAAGGATAAGAGCTGCAGTATTTGACGTGATTTGTTGTTGTCTAGTCACTAAGTCACGTCCAGCTCTTTTGCCACCCCATGGACTGAAGCCCACCAGGCTTCTCTGTCCACGGGGTTTCCAAGGCAAGAATACTGGAGTGGGTTGCCATCTCTTTTTTCCAAGCAAACCTCCCAACCCAAGGATCGAAACTGGCAGGTGGATTCTTTATTGCTGAGCCACAAAGGGAGCCCTATTTGACAAGGGAGCCCCTGGATATATGTGGTTATTTAAATTTTTTAAAGTGTCATTAAAAATTAAAGGGCTTCCCTGGCAGCTCATAGGTAGAGGATCAACCTGCTAGTAGGCGACAGGGTTCAATCCCTGGTCCAGGAAGATCCCATAAGCCCTGGAGCAACTAAGCCCACGCACCACCACAACTGAGCCTCTGCTCTAGAGCTCTGGATCTGCGGCTCCTGAAACCAGCATGTCCCAGAGCCAATGCTCTGCAGTAAGAGAAGCCCCCAAAATGAGAAGCCTGCACGCTGCAACAGAGTAGCCCCCACTCACTGCAACTAAAGGGAAGCCTGGTGTCAACGAAGACCCAGCACAGCCAAAACTACAATACATAAATAAACACAATTAAAAGTGCAGTTCCTCAGTTACACTAGCAATATTCCAAGCAATCAATAGCCTTGCTTGGTTAGTGGCTATTGTATTGTACAGCACAGACACACAACATTTCCATCATGGCAGAAAATCCTATTGAACAGTACGGTTCTAAAGGGTATTATGCTGAAGGAAATAAGTCACATGGAAAACGACACATACCACATTACTTCATTCAACTGTGGAATATAAAACACAAACAAAAAATAAAAATAATGAATAAACCAAACCAAACATGCAGATACAGAGAAGAAAGAGAAAGAGGTGGGGAGGGGGTGAAATGGGATCAACTGAATGGTGATAGACGGAAACTAAATTTTTGGTGGTGATCACACAGTCGTGTATAAAGAAGTAGAAATATAATGGTATAGACATGCAACATACCATGTGATAAACCAATGTTCAGTTCAGTTCCGTTCAGTCGCTCAGTTGTGTCCAACTCTTTGCGACCCCATGAATCGCAGCACACCAGGCCTCATTGTCCATCACCATCTCCCAGAGTTCACTCAAACTCACGTCCATCGAGTCAGTGATGCCATCCAGCCATCTCATCCTCTGTTGTCCCCTTCTCCTCCTGCCCCCAATCCCTCCCAGCATCAGAGTCTTTTCCAATGAGTCAGCTCTTTTCATGAGGTGGCCAAAGTACTGGAGTTTCAGCTTTAGCATCAGTCCTTCCAAAGAGCACCCAGGACTGATCTCCCTTAGAATGGACTGGTTGGATCTCCTTGCAGTCCAAGGGACTCTCAACACCACAGTTCAAAAGCATCAATTCTTCGACACTCAGCCTTCTTCACAGTCCAAGTCTCACATCCATACATGACCACTGGAAAAACCATAGCCTTGACTAGATGGACCTTTTTTGGCCAAGTACTGTCTCTGCTTTTGAATATGCTATCTAGGTTGGTCATAACTTTCTTTCCAAAGAGTAAGCGTCTTTTAATTTTATGGCTGCAGTCACCATCTGCAGTGATTTTGGAGCTCAAAAAAATAAAGTCTGACACTGTTTCCACTGTNTTTCCAATGAGTCAGCTCTTTTCATGAGGTGGCCAAAGTACTGGAGTTTCAGCTTTAGCATCAGTCCTTCCAAAGAGCACCCAGGACTGATCTCCCTTAGAATGGACTGGTTGGATCTCCTTGCAGTCCAAGGGACTCTCAACACCACAGTTCAAAAGCATCAATTCTTCGACACTCAGCCTTCTTCACAGTCCAAGTCTCACATCCATACATGACCACTGGAAAAACCATAGCCTTGACTAGATGGACCTTTTTTGGCCAAGTACTGTCTCTGCTTTTGAATATGCTATCTAGGTTGGTCATAACTTTCTTTCCAAAGAGTAAGCGTCTTTTAATTTTATGGCTGCAGTCACCATCTGCAGTGATTTTGGAGCTCAAAAAAATAAAGTCTGACACTGTTTCCACTGTTTCCCCATCTATTTGCCGAGACGTGATGGGACCAGATGCCATGATCTTTGTTTTCTGAATGTTGAGCTTTAAGCCAACTTTTTCACTCTCCTCTTTGACTTTCATCAAGAGGCTTTTTAGTTCCTCTTCACTTTCTGCCAAGAAAAATATCTTAAAAAACAGAGTGTATAAATACTAACACAAGGTAAGAGGCACAAGTCAGAATCAGCTTGGGAACCATCTCCTATTTTGCAGATGGATCCACAGAGTCATTCAAATTTTGTTATTTGTAGAAAATAGTTGGGCAGGTGTGAAAAAATATATGTAGGCTTCATTATACTATTATTTACAAGCTTGAAATATTAGATATAATGTTTTGCCCAGTAATATTACTGACATAGTTAAAGAAATAATGTGTATAACACTATCAGGCAAACATTAAAGTATATTTAGACTTTAATGAAGTGGAAAGATGTTTAGGATGCATTGTTTTAAAAAAGATAAGTGAATAGTGTGAAAATGGACATATAACATAATTATATATATATAATATACACACACAAAAAATCATAGAGAAAAGTTTAGGAGGATTTACTTTTAACAATGGGCTTCCCACATAGCTTAGTGGTAAAGAATTCACCTGCCAATGCAGAAGATGCACAAGACGTGGGTTTGATCCCAGAGTCAGGAAGATTCCCTGGAAGAGGAAATGGCAACCCACTGCAGTATTCTTGCCTAGAGAATCCCATGGATAGAGGAGCCTGGCAGGCTATAATACATGCGTCACAAAGAGTCAGACATGAATGAGCAACTGAGCACGCACACACTCTAAACAATGTTTATCTCTGGAGGCAGTGGAATTTTAGAGTTTTTGTATATGTATGTCTGTTTACATGTTATCACTATTTTCTCTCTTTTAAAACAAGGATCAGGTTTCTTTGTGTAATGTTTAAAATTATTATTAAAAGGTAATTTTTTAAAGGCTACTTTATATGTATTTGATACATATTTTATTTGGTGAATTGAGTATTTGGGGCTCTTTTTTTTTCCCTCACTATAGAGATTTAAGCATACAATGATACATTCTTATGAAGGGAGCTTCAATAACATCCAAGCTCTATCAGTCACAGATCTTCAGTTCAGATCAGTTCAGTTACTCAGTCGTGTCCAATTCTTTGCGACCCCATAGACTGCAGCATGTCAGGCCTCCCTGTCCATCACCGATTTCCAGAGTTTACCCAGACTCATGTCCATTGAGTTGGTGATGCCATCCAACCATCTTATCCTCTGTCGTCTCCTTTTCCTCCCGCTTTCAATCTTTTCCAATATCAGCGTCTTTTCCAATGAGTCAGTTCTTTGTATCAGGCGACCAAAGTATTGAAGTTTCAGCTTCAGCATCAGTCCTTCCAATGAATATTAAGGACTGATTTCCTTTAGGATGGACTGGTTGCATCTTCTTGCAGTCCAATTACACGTAGAGAGAAACGCACCCTGGCTGTGTTAAGCAGAGAAGAAACTATTTAAAAGGACACTGGGTAGTCATAGAAACGCTACAGAACTTGGTAGGTGGGATTAGAGCTTCCACAGCCAGAAGATACACCTGCACCAGCCCATTGGTTGGACACTGCTGGGCTCTGGATGGGCAACTTGGTTTGCTGACCCTGTGGGCAATGGACTGGTTGCCACTCCTAACATCACTGCTTCTTCAGTTTGAGAACTGCAGCTGCCAGAGAGGACTCACTACAAACCGCTTTCCCAGACATCATTAGCTCTTGATTCTAATTTCACTTGATGATGTTGGGTCATGAGTCCATATCCTCCCTGCAAAGGAGGCTAGAGGAGCAGGTATGTGGCGTTTCCAGCTTTCATAATGTGAGGTGTTTCTAGATCATGGGATTCCCCAAAAGGTGATGATGTCACAAGAGTAATTACAGAGTGAAACAGGAATGCACCCAGCGCCGTCATCATTGTCTGCCTTCTGATAGCTCCTTCGTGTGTCTGCTGGAATTATGATGCGAATTTAACGCAAGCAGGATTTTGTGTGAATTGAACCATGAAATCATCAAAGATTTGCTGTGTGTGTAAAAGATGCTCTTTTAAATGTTTTAACTGTAAAATCACATTTAATTTCTGCAAACAACCATATCAAGTAGTTCCAGCTGAGCCACCAGGGAAGCCCTCTTATTAGTAGCCCCATAAATTTAGCCATAGAGAAACGGTGAAAATGGACAAGGGTCACAGTGCTGATGAGAAATATAACAAAGATTTTAATCCAGAGTTCACATCTCTAATTTGGTTCCAGAGCTCACAGCTGTAAATCTGAGGTTATACTATCTCCCATATCTTCAAAGAATATTGCTATCGTGGTAATGGGAGATGAATTTATATTTACTCTTACCCAGATTTATTAGAATATTTTTTCCATGCTAGTCATAAAGAAGGGAGAGAAAAAATTATCATTTTCCATCAGTGTAGCTGCTCTTTTTCACCTTGCTTTGGGTGAGTCTACCCATTCCAGTATTCTGGCCTGGAGAATTCCATGGACCGTATAGTCCATGGAGTCACAAAGAGTCAGACACAACTGAGCGACTTTCACCACTTTCACTTGGGTGAGTCTGGGGATGTTTGGCTTTTATTTTTTGCTTGTTTGTTTTGGTTTATTTTTTACTTGAGGCTGTGATAGGCGCGCAAAATGTCAGGTTTCTTGTTTTGGTCTTTTCCAGGAAAGAAAACATTTGTCAACAATGGAACATTTTCTTTGCTGACTTTCTTCTTACTTCCCCTTCTTTCCAAACCTAAAAAAATGTTTTTTTGAGTTCTTGGTTTAAAAACTCATTTCTCAAAAAATAAATTGGGATGAACTTGTAAATTAACTATCAGAAGATCCACCAGTAAAGGCAAGGGGCCAGTGCTTACTAATTCTTTTAAATATATGCATGTAGAAATTATCCTTTCCCTCCCAGAGTAATAGTTTTAACAGTTATATCAGATATCTACCTAAATTCTACAACTTTCCCAGACTTTAAGGCACAACATATTACTATGACTTTTTTTCACATAAAGATACTGTAGTATACAGATGAACTATGTAACTAAAATCAGTAGCTAGGCTGGAATGTAACATACATATAGTTTGATGATTTTAGTATGCAGACATGGGTGACCATGTCCATCCATTTCGCTTTTCTGTAAAGGTCAATGTATAGCTTATACATGTGATTGCACAAAAAGTGCCAGCTGGGGTAATTTTTTTTTTTTGAAGAATGCCTGGGCATGTGACTTTACATTAGTATGGTAATAATGATTACTTTCATAATTAATTCAAATTTTAATAATGATCCCAAACCATGAAAGCAATAGATTCTTCTTTCCCAATCATTCAAATAAATTGAATAAGGGTGTAAATTTATTCAATGTTCATTTATCTCTCAATGACATTGGGTGTTTACTTTTATGGCACCGCTAAATAGAAAGTAGCTCCTTTCCTGTCAGCCTCTTTCAAGAAAATGGTGATTTTCCATCAGACCTTTGACTTGTCAACTTGAGCAAATTGACTCCCTGCAGCTGCTTAGAAGCGTTTAACAGATCACTTTCTTTTCCCATCCAGTTGCAGATTCATTGGCTACGATAGCCACATTTTCAACACATGCATAAATGCATGGGTTTCTTGAATCGCCAAGGAGTAGACAAACAGAATTTAAATATATTCATAGAGCATTCTACTTGTGGCAATCACTCGGGACTTTATAAAGTCACACAGAGGACTAATTCTCAGGAATAGAGTAGCTATTTATTCCCAACATGGAACCTATAGGTTAGACATAGATTATTTTAGCTAAAGGATTCTGTTTCGTCTTTCCAGATTTTCTGTCGGGTATTGATGATAAAACTAGCCTCCAGCCAGTTATTTGATTCACATCTGTCATCTATCAGGAACACAAATTTCTCTGACTAGCTGTTCCTTTTCTTCTTTTAAGGTTCCTTTTACTTTATAAAATCAATCAAATATTGCTGGAACTCAGTGGGAGTCCTTTTTGTGTATGTGTTATATAACCAGAAATTATTTTGAGAAAGAGGTATTGAACTAGCCTGCCCAATTCTTACAGTGAAGTGGGAAGAGTTGATTTGGAAAATTATACCTTAAAGCTGCCAGGACATAATTTAATCAATGATTTCAATAAGCATGTTAATTGCCTTGTGTGTCTTTTTCATACTAAATATAAACTTTTTCCATTGCGGTTGTTGTTCAGTTGCTCAGCTGTGTTCAATTCTTTGCCACCCCACGGGCTGCAGCACACAAGGCTTCTCTGTCCTTCACTATACCTCAGAGTTTGCTCAAACTCATGTCCATTGAGTTGGTGATGCCATTCAGTCTTCTCATCCTCTGTTGACCCTTCTCCTGTCCTCAATTTTCCCCAGCATCAGGGTCTTTTCTAATGAATGTAAAGCATATCAGTTTAAAACATTAGAATATTCTCTAAATAGCTATTATTATTTTCCTCTTTCAAGATGAATCCTGATAGTTTTCAGGCAAACAGCAAAGGAACTTAGCTACACATATACATGTATCCATTCTCCCCCAAACCCCCCTCCCTTCCAGGCTGCCACACAACATTAAGCAGAGTTCCTTGTGCTGTACAGTAGGACCTTTTTGGTTATCCATATTAAACACAGCAGTGTGTTAACTGGGTATACCCCAATACAAAATTAAAAGTTAAAAAAAGAGATGAATCCTGAAGGAACTAAAGTGGAAAAGACAAAGAAAACCATGGAAAAACTTAAGGCAATGGCTGGTGGTGGAGAGGAGAGTGTTTTGAGATAATAGGTGATGCTAGTGGTCAAAAACCTGCCTGCCACTGCAGGAGACACAAGAGTTCTGGTTTGATCCCTGGGTTGGGCAGATCCCCTGGAGGAGGGCATGGCAGCCCACTTCAGTATTCTTGCCTGGAGAATCCCACAGACAGAGGAGCCTGGCGGGCTACAGTCCGTGGGATCGCAAAGAGTCTGACGCGACTGCAGTGACTTAGCACAGCAAGATGTTGACCTTGACCTGGGGGGGAGGGCAGCATCAGTGGGCTAAGGCAGAATAGAACAGTAAAGGAGACATTTATTCTGTTTTTGCATCTCTCTACTACTGCCTTGAGATAGAACCCTGTGAATGAGGATCCCAGAAAAATAAGGGCATACTGACTGAGCTCCAGTATTTGCTTCCCACTGCTTCTTCTCCAAAAGCCCAAAGCTGGCAAATCATGATCTAAGGAGTATTTCATGTGGTCTCTCTCTGGGATGTAGAGAGATAATCCCTAATCTGTAGATCTGTATTACATACTGAGGAGCCACTGACTGCCTTTCTGCTGCCTGGGTTTCTTCATCATAGGGCCTACAGGTTAGAATGAAAGGATATTTCAGACATGAAACTATTTAAAAGCGGGGAAAAGGCAGATTGGACTGTGGATTTCCATTAAGAGCGGACATATTATTTAGGTTGGTACAAATGTAATTGTGGTTTCAGACTGTGAATTTTAAATCATTATAACTAAGTTCAAACACATCTTTATTAATCAAAATAGGGACCATTGCAACATTTTTGCCAATGAGAAATAAGTTTATTTATTCTTGTAGTGAAAAATCCATAATTCAGAATTCAATAGACTCTTGGAAAGCATTTTTTTCTTTCTGCTTCCTTCTGATTGTGGAAGTGTTCTCGCTGAAAAAAGTTGTCAAGATACTTGAAGAAGTGGTAGTTGGTTGGTGGGAGGTCAGGTGAATATGGTGGATGAGGCAAAACTTTGTAGCCCAATTTGTTCAACGTTTGAAGCTGTGTGTCACACAACCAACACCTTTTGGTTGTGTGACACGTGGGTGGGTATTGTCATGGAGAAGAACGGGGCCCGTTCTGTTGACCACCACCAATGGCAGGTGTGGTAGTTGGGGATGTATCTCACTGATCCGCTGAGCACACTTTTCAGATGTAATGGTTTCACCAGGATTCAGAAAGCTGTAGTGGATCAGATGGGTGGCAGATCACCCAACAGTGACATGACCCCTTTTTTGGTGCAAGTTTGGCTTTGTAAAGTGCTTTGGAGCTTCTTCTCGGTACGACCACCGAGAGGGTTGTTGTATAAAATCCATTTTGGTAACACATCACAGTCTGATCGAGAAATGGTTTATTGTTGCAAAGAATAAGAGATGACACTTTGACGTCTTTCTGATTTTCGGTCAGCTCATGAGACACCCACTTACCAAACTTTTTCACCTTTCAATTTGCTTCAGATGTCAAATGACCATAGAATGGTTGACATTGAGTTCTTTTACAACTTCTCACATAGTTATAAGGGGGATCAGCTTTGNCTACCCACTCCAGTATTCTGGCCTGGAGAATTCCATGGACTGTATTGGCCATGGGGTTGCAGAGAGTCAGACGGGACTTTCACTTTCAGGAGATTACTATTTTGATCCTTCAACACATAAGTACTGCAGTTGAGTAACGGTAAAATGTATGGAGTAAAATCTTTCATCAGGAGACCAGTTGACTACAAATGATTTAGCCTGAATTTTAAATTGCTTTCTACATATTGGTAAGAATAAAAATATATGCTGTTATTTTAGCCACAAGTAGTGAGGGCTTCCTTTCTTGAGATAATAAACCAGGCTCAGGAGATTTTTTTTCACTGTCTTAGAATAGTGTCAATATGGACATTAACAATTGTCTTGGTCAAAACTATGATAAAAGATAGTATTTATTGGCAGCAAAATGGGACTGGATAAACTTATGCAATTGTGCACTTCGTGTTATTCTCCTTTTATATGCTCTTAATTAGGAAGCAGCTGGCAGGTGAACACCTGAGTGGCAGCAAGGCAGCAGGATGGAATAATAGCTCTTCATATTGTTTAATGGGCTGTACTGAAACAACTTTTTCAGATCATGAAACCTTTTGATTATTACCAAATAATTAGTGCTGCAAAGCATCATTAAGTTAAGTTATCTTTTCCATTCCACCTGCTTTAAAGAGGATAGCAGGGAAAACTCAGTAGCTTGGCTTCTTTTCTGGTATCATAACGGTTATCAGTTTATATTAACAGTTTCTCTAAAACCATGATGATTATGCTGCTATAGTGAAGCTGCTTATACTCACGATCAAGTACACCTGAGTTTGCTATGACATCACATATTTTTAAAAAGTGGACAGAAACTTCTATTATTTCCTTCCCATTAAGCTCTACCTGCCTTTTAATCATTATAGCACTTGTGCCTTTCTTTAGTGGCATACAGTTTTACAAAAGAAGGAACTGTTGGACTTACAAAAGGACTCTTGAAGTTGCTGTAAGATGCCATTCTAAGAGCCCCAGAGTAAATCAAACCATAAGTGTATACCGTGAACTGGAGCATGGCAAATTGGTCAATATGGTTTACTAGTTACCAAGATTGTTGATTCTTCCAGATAAGAACTAGAGTCTATTTAACTAGTGTGTCTCTTAACAGAGGGGATATGGAGTGACTAATGTCAGCTAGGTTGGTGGTTCTGCTTACAGAGTTGAAATCTCGTTGTTGTTCAGTTGCNAAACCATAAGTGTATACAGTGAACTGGAGCATGGCAAATTGGTCAATATGGTTTACTAGTTACCAAGATTATTGATTCTTCCAGATAAGAACTAGAGTCTGTTTAACTAGTGTGTCTCTTAACAGAGGGGATATGGAGTGACTAATGTCAGCTAGGTTGGTGGTTCTGCTTACAGAGTTGAAATCTCGTTGTTGTTCAGTTGCTAAGTCGTGTCCTATTCTTTGCAACCCCATGGACTACAGCATGCCAGCCTCCCCTGTCTTTCACTGTCAGCTGGAGTTTGCTCAAATTCATGTCCATTAAGTCAGGGATGGTAACTAGTTTCATTAAATAGGCCCAAGAATGAAATAAACATAGACTCAAGCTTCAAGCACTTGATAATTCAGGAAGGACCATAATATATGTATATATGCAAATCACTATGTATCAATGGATGTGATTTGACACATTAACTAACTCAGCACATATTTCTTACGTGTTTATCATGTGCCAAATAATATTCTTTTTTAAAATATAAATTTATTTATCTTAATTGGAGGCTAATTATTTTACAATATTGTATTGGTTTTGCCATACATCAGCATGAATCTGCCACAGGTATACACGTGTTCCCCATCCTGAACCCCCCTCCCACCTCCCTCCCCGTACCATCCCTCTGGGTCATCCCAGTGCACCAGCCCCAAGCATCCAGTATCATGCATTGAACCTGGACTGGCAATTCGTTTCATATATGACATTATACATGTTTCAATGCCAAATAATATTCTAAATCTAGGCAGAACAGTATTTAACAGAGAGAGATGAACTTCTTTGTTTTCATGATGCTTGCTCTCGAATAATCTATTTGAAGCATAAAACAAATATATGTTAAGATAAAGTTAAGTATTTACCTATATGATTATATATTTCTTAATATATTATTTTTTTACCAAGCAATTTTTAATCTACCTCCTTTTATCAGTAAGTTTTACTTGTTAAGTTGAACATATGGCACTTTCACCTTTAACCAAAGCAAGTGTATAATAGAGTTCTAAACTTTTATTGTTTGTAAAGCAAATGGGTTTATAAACCATTTTATTTGTAGTCAGTCTCTTATCCCTCCTCCGTGATACCTTTGTAAGGCATATGATGGCTCTTTTCTCTGCCCCAAATTTGGTCATGCTTGATGTCTTCTAGGAATTCTTGAAAATTTGTAAGACAAACTTCAAGTTAGCATTGAATGTAAGAAATCTTTCATTGTCAGACTGACCATTATTTTTGCATAGTATTATGAAAGCAGATATACCCAAGGTGGGATAGCAAATGCTCACAAAATTAAGTGTACGAGCAAAAATAGATGAAATCAATACGTAGAGGGAGAGAGCAAGGAAAATTACATGTCTCCATCTTATTATCAGGTAGTGGGAGGACAAAAGTCTATCTCCTCCGAGAATTTGAACCACAGCCAGAGTTGTGTTCTGAATTCACACCATCAGTGTGGTCCAAATACTCATGAAGAAGTTTTAATTTAAACTTAGTTTATCCAACAGCAGTGGAAGGACACTGCAGATTATAAAGTGCAAATTGATTTAACAAATGTTAAAATGCTTTAAAATATACTTTGTATTCAATAAAATATGATGCAAGTTTTACTGCATAAAACTGCATTTATTGTCCCTGATATTGAGTTATTCAAGACTGACTTTTTAGATCAGGAAGTCAAGACCATGTAGTAGTTCCATTTACAAGCTTCTTTCATCTGCTGCTGTTGCTGCTGCTAAGTCACTTCAGTCATGTCCGACTCTGTGCGACCCTGTAGATGGCAGCCCACCAGGCTCCCCCGTCCTTGGGATTCTCCAGGCAAGAACACTGGAGTGGGTTGCCATTGTCTTCTTCTTTCATCAAGACATGCTTAAAATAAGCCACAATATTTTGAAATTAAAGCTCAAACCTAAAGGCCTTTTATGAAATAGTTACTTTTCTGCAGTACATACCTGTTCCTTTGTCTTAAAAGGATTATATGCTGGATTAGTTCCTTTTCTCTTGGGCCTACTTCAGGTTCTAGATGTCCTCAAAGTTAACAAGTATTTCTTAATTTTTTTTTTTCTGGTCACAATCCATGTAGTGCCTCCTAAGTGTTCAGTACAGAACATTCAGTGAACACACAACACATTAAAATAAATTATATCCATGCTTTGCAATGTTTTGGTTTGTCGTACACCTCTCAAAAAAACATTATTAGAATAACTTGATAAAAACTCAAATCCAAAGATTTTTGTTTGGGGGAACTTTTGAGTTTGTAAAGCTTAGTATATACTTCTCTTACTTCCTAGGAACAAACCTTCACATGTCAAACAGTCAAATAATGTTACATTACTTTTACTGAAACAAACTGTGATGAAGTCACTATTATTCTGAAAGATGTGCTTTTAAGTTGTTTTTCTCTTCAAGATAATATCTTTTCTATCAGGGCCTAATTGTAGTAGATGCATTCCTTTGGAACAATTTCAATACATCTAAAGAATTCTTTACATCAGGAGGAAATCCCATAAAAATTACCTTTCTCTAGAGAATCTCTTGGGACTGAAGCAGTTTTTTATGTTGTACAGATCGTAATATTTAAAGTAATTATATAACTTTATATACTTTGGAAACTCATATGAGTTGACTCAGTATTTCGAAATTATAAAAGCCTAAATTTACAGTCAAAGAGGTGCATCCAATATAGGGAATATGTTTACATAAAATTTTAAAAAGTGATTCTTAGCTAATTTTTTCAGTAAAATTCAAAATTGCATGCACAATTAAGCTAATAAGAATCTTGAGACAGTTTTTATTCTTAACATTTGGCTAAAAGACTTTCAATTTTCTTTCAACTCACACACTAGTTATCTCACTTAAATAGCTAGACTAGTTGTCTGATTTAAACAGGGCATCTCTTAAATGTTCTTTGGCACTTGTGAGTACAGGACAAAGGCGAATGTTATTTGCTTTCCTTTGTTTGCTTTTGGTTTCAAGTGAGTCACTCTTATTAAATTCACTGTTTCTTTTTCTGGTTTTCCTACAGTGAACTGTACTTTGCCTTGTCATGATAGAATTCTCAATTTTTCCACTTTTAATTTGTCACAGCAAGGAGCATTGATCATTCAACATGGCTGCCCTTGGCCCCTTATGTAAAAGACGTCTTCCCTTCAGTTAAAGGACTTAGTTTCTATTTAAATTCATGACTTTACCTTCCTTTTGATTGTCACTTCATTGACATTGTGAAATGTTTTTCCCTTTATATGCAGAAAAGGAGAGACCAGGATACATATACAATTTTGGCTACACAGTTTAAGAGCTTTGGGATATTTGGAAAGGATTCAGAGAAGGCACATAAATTTGATAAAAAGTAATAAAATAAAATCTTTGGTGAATGATTAAAAGGCAATGCTGATGGTTTTTTTTTTTTTTTTAAGGTAGTCAACAAAATTTAATGTGCATTGGGATGACTTCCTAACTGGGATTTATTCTTATCTTATTCAAAGGTACCAAATAGAAAAGTTTGGTCAAAAAATGTGAGTGTGAGCATTTCTCTGTTGATTTCCTTCTCTCACAATAACTTTCCTGTCTTAGACTCACTCAGTCAACAGATTGGTTTGAAAACATGATGTGCATGAATCCAATGGCACCCCACTCCAGTCCTCTTGCCTGGAGAATCCCACAGATGGAGGAGCCTGGTGGGCTACAGTCCGTGGGGTCGCCAGGAGTCGGACACGACTGAGCGACTTCACTTTCACTTTTCACTTTCATGCATTGGAGAAGGAAATGGCAATCCACTCCATTGTTCTTGCCTGGAGAATCCCATGGACGGAGTTGCCTGGTGGGCTGCAGTCCATGGGGTAGCAAAGAGTCGGACACGACTGGGTGACTTCACTTTCACTTTCATGCCTTGGAGAAGGAAATGGCAACCCACTCCAGTGCTCTTGCCTGGAGAATCCCAGGGATGGGGAAGACTGATGGGCTTCTGTCTATGGGGTCGCACAGAGTCGAATACTACTGAAGTGACTTAGCAGCAGCATTCTAATCAGAATCAACTATAGTAAATAACAAATACAGCCGTATCGCATAACTCTGCTTTAGACTAGGACACTTTCTAATTCCTAAGTCTTGTGTTTGCATTTCTTTCCACTAATTTATCCTGCTTTTACTTCCACTTTCAATGGAAGTTAGTCCTTAAAAATAAAGTCTTTTCTTTGGATCTTAGGAACACACTTATTTGGCGTCTAGTGAAAACTGCTACCAGTATGATAAATTCATCCATGAAAACGAGTAAGTGGCTCATGGCTTGACTTTACTCTTCCCTGAAGTCTTTGACCCTTTGAAGTCCTTTTTTGTGTAATCGGTCATCTTGGATTATCTTTCTTCCCTGTCTCTCTTTTACCTCTCTGCTGTTTTTCAGTACATGGTATTTTATTTTCCATAAATCTGCTTCTTAGGACTTCTCCACAATATTTTCCTACAACGTTCCTTACAGTCCGAAAATATAACTTACTCTCTTTGCCATAGAAAATTCTTGTAACTTCATGCTATACAAATTAAAACACTTGCATCTAGATGGTGGTATTAATATAAAAAATGGACTACATAATAGAAAATAATTAATAAATAGTTGAAGTGAAAGTCCCTCAGTCACATCCAACTCTTTGCAACCCCATGGACTGTAGACGGCCAGGGTCTTCTGTCCATGGGGATTCTCCAGGCAAGAATACTAGAGTGGGTTGCCATGTCCTTCTCCAGGGGAATCTTCCTGACCCAGGGATTGAAACCAGGGCTCCTGCATCGCAGGCAGATTCTTTACTCTCTGAGCCACCAGGGAATCCCTATAAATAGGTAAACATAATGTTCAGTTCAATTCAGTTCAGTCACTCAGTCGTATCCGACTCTTTGCGACCCCGTGAATCGCAGCACGCCAGGCCTCCTTGTCCATCACCAACTCCCGGAGTTCACTCAAACTCACTTCCATCGAGTCAGTGATGCCATCCAGCCATCTCATCCTCGGTCGTCCCCTTCTCCTCCAGCCCCCAATCCCTCCCAGCATCAGGGTCTTTTCCAATAAGTCAGCTCTTCTAGATAGTATAACATGGATTAGTAACTAAGAAGAATGAACACTACGTGCCTATCCTAAATCTGAAGTGTTTCTGCCAAGCGCTGCTGATGAGACCATGTAGAAAAGCAAAACTGAAGATTATTGTGTACTAATCTTCCTGAGAGAAATACAATGTTTGTCTTCTCTCCTCCAACCAGAAAAGAAGATGAATGCTCCAAGAGAATTCCTCAGAAGACCCTTTTGTCACAGAGGTAAAAACTGTGTTTTCCCAAGACACAGAAGCCCACAGGGAATTGAGGGGCTAATGAAGGATTTCCATTTCGCTACCTAAAACTTTTATGGACAAAAACATTGGGTCAGGTGCATTGAGACTGAACTCCTTCACAAACAAAACAAAACAAACAAACAAACAAAAAAACCAGGCTTAGTCATAAATCTTCCTCTAAAGGTTCTTTCTATATCTAGGCAGAGAGATGACTCATGATTATAGCTCTGCCAATGAAGACAGATTCAGTTTCCTTTCCTCTGTTTCAAATTAGTAAGGATTGGGTACTGTCAAACTCCCTCCTCCCCCAATAAATTCATCTGGTGTTTTCTTTAGGAAACATTTGGATTTTGAAGTAATACTCATCTTGGTGGTAAAAGTAATTCAATTCATGCCAGCTTATACTACAACCTTGGAGCAGCACAGAGGCTTCTTAGAGAAGAATGAAGAAACAAAAATGATTGAGTGTGTAAAAATATCCTTTATATCAATAGAAGGATTTCTGTTTTTCCTGGAGATTCAAGAGATTCTGAATATATAGTTTAAGTAATATTCACAAACTATTTTAACTCTATTTCCAAATTCAATACAAAATTAAATGTTGTAGAGGGTGTGGAGAAAAGGGAATCTTCCTACACTATTGGTGGGAATGCAAATTGGTACAATCATTATGGAGAAAAGTATGGAGGTGCCTTAAAAAAAAAAAAACCTATCATATGACTCAACAATCCTGCTGCTGGTCATACACCCAGAGAAAACCATAAATCAAAAGACACATACACCCCAGTGTTCATTGCTGCACTATTTACAATAGTGAAGACATGGAGACAACCTGTGTCCACCAACAGAGGAATGGATAAGAAGATGTGGGACACATACAATGGAATATTATTCAGCTGTAAAAAAGAAGGAAATAATGCCCTTTGCAGCAACATGGATAGACCTGTGAGTCACACTGAGTAAAGTGAGTCAGACAGAGAAAGACAAATATCATGTATCAAGAATATGTGGAATCTTAAAAAATGGTACAAATGAACTTATTTACAAAACAGAAAGAGTCACAGATATAGAAAACAAACCTATGGTTACCAGGGGGTAAGGAGGGAGGGATAAACTGGAAGATTGGAATTGACATATACACACTACTATGTATAAAATAGACAACTAGTAAGGACCTACTACATCCTACAGTAGTATAGGACCTACTATACTACTCAATACTCTGCAATGACATATGGGAAAACAATTTTTAAAAAGTGGATATATGTAAATATATAATGATTCACTTTGCTGTACACCTGGAACTAACACAATATTGGAAATCAACTATGNAGACAACTAGTAAGGACCTACTACATCCTACAGTAGTATAGGACCTACTATACTACTCAATACTCTGCAATGACATATGGGAAAACAATTTTTAAAAAGTGGATATATGTAAATATATAATGATTCACTTTGCTGTACACCTGGAACTAACAAAATATTGGAAATCAACTATATTCCAATAAAAAAGAATAAAAAATTACTTTCCATGAAAGTCTTCCATGCAAAAGGAATAATCTGAGTTGAGTAAAGAATTCAGAAAGATGAAAAACCCAGATGCTGAATAAAAAATATGGAAGGAGGCAGATGAATAGATTTGACCCAGAAGAAAAGTAATTGGTGAAAGGTAAAGACACCCACACAATTCTCCCAGAATACAGAGAGGGGAAAAATGAGACCTAACACCAGAAGATAATAATAAAACAGGTTTTGACCCTGTAGATTATAAGCTTCTCAAGAGGTAATTATACCATTGGAACCACAAAGGTATGATTCATGAAAAAACTGAAAAGCTGGAGTTCATTAGAATTAAAAATTTCTGCTCTGTGAAAGACTCTATCAAAAGAATGAGAAGATAAGCTACAGAGTGGAGAAAATATTTGCAAAAGACACATGTCTCCAAAATATAAAAAAGAACTCTTAAAACTCAACAGTAAGAAAATGAACAACCTGATTCAAAACTGGACAAAAGACCTGAACAGACACCTTGTCAAAGAAGATACGCAGATGAAAGATAAGTTTATGGAAAGCTGTTCAACATCATATGTCATGAAAAAAGAAATAAAGAAAGTCTAGTGGCTCAGTTGTGTCTGACTCTTTGCGACCCCATGGGCTGTAACCTGCCAGTCTCCTCCATCCGTGGGATTTTCCAGGCAAGAATACTGGAGTGGGTTGCCATTTCCTCTTCCAGGGGATCTTCCTGACCCGGGGATTGAACCCAAGTCTCCTGCATTGCACGCAAACTCTTTACCATCTGAGCCAGCAGGGAAGCAGATGAGGGAGTTGCAAATTTAAGTAACAGTAAAATACCACTACACATCTATTGAAATGGCCAACATAAAAAACTCTGTCAACTTCAAATGCTGGAGAAAATGTGGTGCAATAAGATTCATTGTTGGTGGGAATACAAATCGGTATAGCCTCTTTGGAAGGCTGTTTCTTACAAAACTAAACATATTCTTACCATATGATTGCCCTTTGGTATTTATCCAAATGACTTGAAAATTTATGCCCATATGAAAACATGTGCAAGGATATTTACAGCAGCTTTATTCATAATTGTCTAAACTTGGACTCAATCAAGATGTCCTTCAGTAAGTGGATGGATAAATAGACGGTGGCATATTCAGACAGTGGAATATTAGTCAGTACTTAAAACGAAGTGAGTAACCAAGTCATGAAAAGACAAACAGGAACCTTGAATTCATATTACTAAGTGAAAAAGACCCAGCCTGAAAAGGTTACATACTGCATGGTTCGGATCATGTGACATTCTGGAAAATGCAACTTAGAGACAGAAAAAGAGATCAGCAGTTTTCGGGGTTAAGGAGGAGGGAGGAATGAATAGGCAGAAAGCGAAGAATCTTTAGGGCAGGGAAGCCTTTCTGCAGGATCCTATGATGGTGGAATATGTCACTATACATTCTGTCCAAACTCATAGCACGTACAACACCAAGAGTGAACCCTGCTGTGATCCATGGGCTTTGGGTGATGATGGCGTGCCAGTGTAGGCTCACCCACTGTGATCAGTGTTGATGCTGGGGAGGTTGTTTGTGAGGGGACAGAGGTACACGGGAATTCTCTGTTCTTTCTGCTCTATTTTGCTGTGAATCTAAAACTGTTCCAAAGTCTATTAATTGAAAAATAGATAAGAAACCATCCCTAAGCTAAAAGTTCCGGTGAAATTTACTGCTACGATAAGAATGATAGTTGTGTTCGTAGACTACCTGTGTCCATCACTACTCTGTCAATATCGGGCTTTTCCTCAGTGGCTTGGATGGTAAAGAATCTTCCTATAATGTAGGAGACCTGGATTTGATTCCTAGGCCAGGAAGATCCCCTGAAGAAGGGAATGGTAACCAACTCCAGTACTGTTGCCTCTAGAATTCCATGGACAGAGGAGCCTGGCTACAGTAGATGGGGTTGCAAAGAGTCAGACGTGACTAACTGACAATACCAGCAGCAAATTCCTGAACAACCAAAAAATGGCCTAGTTTTCTCAATGTGAGTGCATGATCAGCAGAACTGACCACTTAGATGAGGTACATCCTTGAGAGAGGTAGGGGTATCACCTGGGGACAAGGACAGTGATTTCCGGATGGCTTGGAATGGTAAGAGAGGGTCATTTAATTTGAATATTTAAATGAACATATTTGCATATTTTAACTGCGATCTGCGACGCGGGACAATCGATAGTGGTGGGAGGGTATTGGTAATTAGGCAACCTGGAATAATCCCCATGTTTTTACAGAGACAGTTAACTAGTGCAGAATTTTCTAGCCACATGAACAAGGCAATGAGAGATTTGTCTGAATCAAAGGTTGAGAATAATACAATCTTTGGCCATGGTCCACAGGGCCCTCAGCATGCAGTCTCTTGAACTTCAAGCACTGATGACTCAGACTCAGCACCACTTTGAACTTATACACAAACTCTGTTCCCCAAGGTTTCCCTGGAGACCCTGAGGGATGCGTTTTCCGGGCAATATGTATACTCTACTTGAAAACCAACTCTCTTGCCTTTTGCCCGCCAAATAAAGAAATCTCCCCTTCTCTCAATTCAGAAGTCTTCCCTTAATTTTTATCATAAGATTGTGGCACTTCTTTTGGGAGGAAATTTCACCTGGCTGCATAGCCACCTGTCTCTACCTATCAGACTGCTCCAGCATTTGTAAGAAAAATAGAATCACATAACTATGAAGGTTGGTATCATAACAAATTTCTAGTTTCCAAACACAATCAGGCCTTGAATATGGCTTAGTAATTTTTTTATTGGTTTCCTTCTGACATTCCTTACGGCAGGCCCAAAACTTGACTACTCCATTTAATTCCCATTCCCTGCCAATGCCACAGGAAACGGATTGATCCTTGGGTCGGGAAGATTCCCTGGAGAAAGAAATGCAAACCCACTCCAGTATTCCTGCCTGGGAAATCTCCTGGACAGAGGGTTACAATCCATGGGGTTGCAAAAGAGTTGGACACAACTTAGCAACTAAACAACAATTCCTCTGCCTACCTTGGCAAAGCTTACTTACTCCTAAAAAGCTCTCTGCTTTACCTCTTTTTTCAAGCAAACTTTCTGACCTCCACAAGTGGAATTGAGCACTTCTAGCCCTAAGGAAATAGCATGTTTTTAATACCTTTGCTATAGCATCATCACTGATATAATTGTTTTCCACATGCCTACTCACTCCCTAAAGCTAGTAATGGAGAGGGGCACTGACTAGTTTTTTTTTATTCAGCTTTGCCTCCCTAAGGGTAATCGCTATAGAGGGCACATGAAGAGCTGGAGTGGGCAGAGGGCACTTCTGTTTGCCCAGAAAATTTTCTTTGTGAAGTCACATTTGTTCCATTTCCTATTGTTTCTCTGGGTTATTATTTAGAGAACTGTAGTTTCTCCTCCTTCTCTCCCTTTAGACATCGTCCAGATTTGGTTAGTCATGTCCTATGTTGAGGTTGATAAACAAATATTGGGAGAGAGAAGAAATCTTCCCATTTGCTGGAGTTGCTAAGTCAAGAGGGTGTCATTCTGGAACTGCCAGGGACCGTCTTCTCTGACTGTGTCAAGTATGACTATTGAAAGAGAAAAATGAAGATATTCCCAGAAACATCTGAGGTTAACAAGAAGCTCCGAACACCCTCCCCGACTCCCAAACAGGGATCAAAACTGACCTTAGAAACAGGGATTTCTAGTCATTTCCCTATTATGAGGGCTCACAAGGGCAGGGACGGCCGTGGAGCTCAGAAAAATACTCATTTATCTCATGCGTACTTCATAAAGGAGAGGGTAAAGGTGACCTTGAGACGGTCCTTTCACTAGGACTGAGTCTACCTTCTCCCCTAGGAGGGTCTAGAGTGGATCCTTGGAGGGACTTGCACTCCTGTTGATGGTCAGCAGCTACTCCAGACCTACTCTCCTGCTGGGGACAACTAGAAAATCAACTAAAACTTCACAAACACTGGGATCAAAAATGGAACTGAAAAATTATTGAGCCAAGTTCAAACGAAGATGGATACTGAGAGAACACTTAGAGTTTAAAGATAATGACTAATGATTACTTGTGGCATGGTAAGAAAAAATCAAATCACACTACTTACAACTAAATTGGAATTTGGGGGATGATATAACCCTGGACACGTGTGTTACCCTATCACAATGCCATATATTCCCATATTCCAGGGCCTCAGATGATGTAGACCTCATTCTCTTCCAGCTCTGTTTAGTGAATCGGTGTCTTTAGAGTTCAGTACCTGCTATGTTCTTTGTTCATCACCTCATGAGTGCACAAAACTTGACAAAAATCCCCTTATGTATGGAGCTTTCATTCCAGTTGGGAAATAATGAATAAATATAATAAGTAAATTAAATTCTATAGCTTATTAGAAGGCAGGAAGTGGCCTTCTATCTTTTTGGTACAAAAGATAGAACAGGCCAAGGGGACTGGGAGTGCAGGTTATCCTTTTAGACAGGATGGTAGAGGATACTTCTTTGAGCAGGTGACATCTGAGCAAAGACTTGAAGAAGGTGAAGGAATTGGAGGTCAGGATGTCTAAAAAGGTCATTTCAGAGAACAGCTAGCATAATGGCCCTAACACAGTGGGTGCCTCATGCCTTCTTTGTAGACTAGAGAGTAGTAGAAATTCAATCAGAATGTAATAGAGATTCAGATGTCCTTGTAGGTCCTCACTGGCCATTGTGAGGACCTTGGATTTTCCTTTCAATGAGATAGCAGTTTACTGGAGGTGCAGAGAAATGACCAAGATCTAACCTTTGCTTTAAAAGGATCACCTTGGTGACTGTTGAGAACAGGCTATAGAGAAGTCAGAGCTGGAAGCAGCAAGACCATTTTGAAGATTATTGGGGAGAAATAAAGCTAAATGATGATGGTGTTTCTGACCATGAATGGAGTTGATAACAAGAGATACTTATTCCACATAGGGTTTGAACCTCATCAGGATTTTATGACTGATTTTCTAGTACATGAGGAATCAAGGATGACCCTAAGAATTTTATCTTGAGTAACTGGAAGGATAGAGTTTCTATCACGTAAGATAGGGAAGATTATAAATGGAATGCTTTGGGAAAGGGAGCCTCGACTAGTAGTTCTGTTTTGGACATCTTAATTTGGATATGGTTATACCACATCCTAGCAGATGCTGAGTAGGCAGTTGGATATACAAATCTACAATTCAGGACTGAAAACTTGGCAGGAGATTAAAAAAAAAAAAAGATTTAGATTCATTACCATATAAAGGGTATGAAATCAAAGAGACTAGATGAAACCACCAAGAGACTGCATATTGTTAAAGAACAAAAGATAAAAGACTGAGCCCCAGGCCACTCCAAAGTTAGGATGCTAGGGAGATGAGTAAGCGTCCTTGGAAGAGACTCAGGACTAATGACCTGTAAGGTCAGATGAAGGAGTAGGTGTAAGGCTGAGGCAAGAGAGTGTATCAGTGAAGAGGGAGCAGACACCATTGTTAAAATCTGCTCATACGTTAGGCCACTGGGCACCTTGACTGGGGCGCTGTTTGGAAGCAGGGAAGAGAAGCCTGACTGGGCACTGCTGGGAGAGACAATGGGAAAAAATCAGTAAAGAGCTAGGTTAGAGTCCTTAATGGGGTTTTGTAGGGAAGAGGAGCTGACAAATGGGGTGGTAACTGGTGGGGAAAATGAGGTCAGAGGAGGCTGTTTGACACAGAAACATATTCCACATGACTTTTTCTTCACATGACCTTTATAAAAGCCAAAGATTTATCACTAAAATATAAATTTTCAAAGGTGAATTTCCAAAGGTCAACACAAAATTCCATTTAGTTTGTATTGGCTTGGTTAAAATGTTATCTTTTGCCACATTACATTAAAAAAAACAACTAATACATTGATTACAAGACACCTGTTGCTATGTTTTGTTTTTTGATGAAAAAAAAAATACTCAAAATGCATGTTTTTGATGAGTCCATTGCAATATCCTGATCTTTCATTTTCACTGAATATGTGGAACACTTTGATCCAAGAATATGGATTTGTAAAAGAATCCATATATATATATATATATAAACCCAAGAATATGGATTTATTACATTTTGCTCTGCAAAAATGTAAATTTTCTCAATGTATTTACAATGCATTGTACTAAATGATCTTTTTCTTCATTGTATTTCCAAGGAATTGAATATATATATATGATATTAAATACATATGCTTATTTTATAGATGTGATGCTTAGTACATACAAAAGGCAAGTTGTAGAAGATTGTACAGATACTACAGTCTTCTGACACTCAAGTTAAATTCTAAATCTTAGGGATGAACTTCTTTGGTATTTATGTTTATATTGTTGTTCTTGTTCAGTCTCTCAGTTGTGTCCCACTCATTGTGATCCCATGGACCAAAGCATGCCAGGCTTCCCTGTCCATTACCAACTCCCGGAGCTTGCTCAAACTCATGTCCATCAAATCAGTGAATCCATCCAACCATCTCATCATCTGTCTTCCCTTCTCCGCCTGCCTTCAGTCTCTCCTAGCATCAGGGTCTTTTCCAGTGAGTCAGTTCTTCGCATCAGGTGGCCAAAGTATTGGCATTTCAGCTTCAGCATCAGTCCTTCCAATGGATGTTCAGGACTGATTTCCTTTAGGATGGACTGATTTGATATCCTTGCAGTCAACAGGACTCTCAGGAGTCTTCTCCAACACCACAGTTCAAAAGCATCAACTCACATTAGTTCTTTGCATTTATTGCTTTGCATTTTTTCATGCATATATATTCCTAGACTGGAAATTTTTTGAGAGGAGGAACTTTTGTACTGCTATTTCTTTTTCATATGTGCATCACACCAAACTTTGTACCACATGTATTCAACACATATTTGTAAAATTTTGGAATAAACATCCTAAAATATTATGACAGCTATCTCTTAAAGCAAAGAATAAAATCAGAGGGAAACTGACTGTAGTTTTAAAATATACAAAATCTAAACTGTCTTTATTGATATTTAGTATATCAAAACATTATGGAACAGCTAAGATAATGCAACAGCTCAATCTATATCAGTTGCATTTCTCTCTCTTATAATTAAATCATTGCAATGCCTCACAGTTTTTCAAAGTATTTTCAATCTTTTTTGCCATATCTTTTATCATGAGAAAGAAAATGCTTTATCCGTTCTCACAATTACCTTCCGAGTCTTTGTTCATTGAGATAAGACAGAAGGATATCTTTACACAGGGAAGTAAAAGGAAATATTTGGAAAAAGGGAAATGTATCACCATTCTGTGTTAGGATGCCCAGATGAAATTTCACTGCAATGTATTTTTAACGTTTATTTTTAATTTAAACTCTTTAGTATTAGCCCCAAACCGGCAATGAACTCTTAAATTTACTAAGTTTACCCTCATTACACCCATTCCTTTCCCACTATTTCTCATTCCTTCTCATTGCCTTTTGGTACCAAATTTTTAAAGTTTTGTTTTCTGACATCAAATCTTTTGATTCCTAAGTGTTCCCCTTCTCTATCTATTAATTGTATGCTTTGATAGTCCTGTGCCGTTAATGACAGCTTTATGAATAAACATTTCACATGCAGCAGTAGTTGGAGCAATATAACCTGGAGTAAGTTACTTGTAAAGACCTAGAACTTTTAGGACTCTGGCAGATGAAGATGGTTTTGTTTGGAAAACAGTATAATCTGAACTGGAAAAAGTCTATAAAAAAAAGTCTGTCAAAAAGTTGACATTCTTGTGCTTCCCAATTGCTCAGTGGGTAAAGAATTGCAGTGCCTCCAATGCAGGAGATACAGGAGATGTGAGTTCACTCCCTGGTTGGGAAGATCTCCTGGAGAAGGAAATGACAACCCACTCCAGCTTTATCGCCCAGGATATGCCATGGTGGGCTGCAGGCCATGGGGTTGCAGAGTCAGACATGGTTGAGCCACTGAGCAGAGCACAGCACAGCTCAAAAGACTATCCAGGTAAGAAGACCACTTCTCCTTACAACAGGGAATACAGGCCCTGTGTGGATTTCTAACAGGCAACCAAGGGAACTGACAGTGAACCACCAGACCCCCAAGAGTGTTCAGTGATGAATTTTAGAGTAGGCACTCAGGGACTGTTGTTGCCTAGCTGACTCATTGTGCTTCTTTGTAACTGATTCTGTTTCTTTTTCTTCATCATGAAAAAGTACAGGCTTTCTCTTTTGTTCACTGAGTCTGAAAATCTCACAACTGTCTATCTAATGGAATGGATACCTGAAGAGACTTTGTTTTCAAGTGTTATAAAATGCCACAGTTTTCCTGGCGTACAGAGTTTTAATAATTGGCTGAGTAATGTTGCTAAGAGCTTTCTCCTGTTTCACTGACATTGGCAGGTTTTCACACCTTCCTCTCCTTCTCACCTGAATTAAGATAGTTTCATACTGAGAATGGAAGAGAAAGAGCACAGTCTTATTTGACAGTACAACTTAGCCATCAGCCAACACTCACCAGAAGCATCCACTGAAAATACCCCAGCTGGCCTCCCCTGCCTGCCCCACCCCCGACTCCCACTGCCGGCATCTGAAATAAAGCAAACTTTCCCTTCCACCAGTCTGGCTTGTTTGTCGGCTTTTGTGTGGCACGCAGCTTGACTCTACATGTTTTGGTAAGTTATTTGCCTGTTCCTCCACTCAAGTCAAAATTAGAGCTTATACATTGCTTGTCCAGCAGCAAGCACCACACCTGGATATCTTCAATGTTTAATGAATAGATAGTTCTTGTTAGTATTTTTGCTTTAGTGTTATTCCATAAAATACCACTCCCTTTTATCTGTATAGCATCTAAGTCAGAACTCCTTTTTTGTCTTAAGAACTTGAAGTGGACAATGAATGCAGAATTATTAAAAAAGAAAGGGTGATGAATGATAATTGGGCAATTCCATGACTGTGGGTTACACTCTATATCCTAAATAGGAGTGTGCTCCTCCCAAGTCACATAAGAGGCATCAGTTCTTCCCAGTGTTTAGAAACCTTGAAAGTCACACAAGTCTTCTTATGGGCCAGATGAAATCTTCTTAATGAAATTTAATGCTGTTTCTTAGTTCATTCCTCAAGGGTAATTGATAGTAGTTTAGTCTCATCAATCAATTAACAAATCAGCAAGTACTGTTTATTGAGTTCTTACTACACAGTCACCACTATAATTACAAAATTGGGAAACCTAAGATGTGTAAGACATCATGATTTTCCCTTTGCAGTTTCAATTATCTTATGAGATACTCCCTGGAAAAATCATTCATTCATTAATCCAGAATATTTATTGAGAATCTGATTTATTCCAGAGACTGGCACAGAAGGACTAGAGTTACAGGAAGAAGACCTGATCTCTGCAAGAAATGCAGAAATAGAGTCTATTCTCCCCCAAGACATACCCTTCCTATTATGAATACTTGCACCAAAATGTCTTAAGTTTTGTTTGAAGCATGAATGCTGACCATATTTTGTAGCTATAGTAGAGGTTGTTGACATTAGGGTAGCATCGATTGCTGTGTGTATCAGTTACGTGTTGCCATGATAATATTATATAACAAACTCAGACAATAAAGAATCCAGCTGCAATGCTGGACACTTGGGTTCAATTCCTAGGTCAGGAAGATCACCTGGAGAAGGAAATGGCAACCCACTCTAGTATTCCTGCCTGGAGAATCCCATGAACAGAGAAGCCTGGTGGGCTACAGTCACAAAGAGTCGGACATGACTGAGTGACTGAGCTCACACCCCAAACTTAGTAGATTAAGGCAACGGTGGTTTGTTATTACTGTCGAACTTACCAGTCAGTTGATTCTGCTGAGTGAGGTACAATGAGGCTTACCTATGTATCTTCGGCTAACTGGAGGTTGGCTAGGTGACATCCTATATTGCCTGGGCTCTCTTACTTGTCTAGTGTCTCATCTGAGACAAACGACTAAGGTTTACTTAATGTGTCTCATCCTCCAGCCATCTAGCCTGGGCATGTTGATATGTTATCAAGGCAAAGGTAGAGGAGCCAGATAAAGAGAGAGAGGGCAGAAGTGCATAAGGAAGTTTTCAAAACTTAATTTGAATCACAGTTGCTTCATTGGCCGACGCAAATGACTTGGCCAAGTTCAGCATCTGACCATCAGTTCAGTTCAGTCCCTCAGTTGTGTCTGATTCTTTGTGACCCCTGGACTTAAGTACTCCAGGCTTCCCTGTCCATCACCAACTCCCAGAGCTTGCTCAGACTCATGTCCATTGAGTTGGTGTTTCCATTCAACCATCTCGTCTGTTGTCCACTTCTCCTTCTGCCCTCAATCTTTCCCAGCATCAAGGTCTTTTCTTTTCTGATATATATATATATATATATAGGCATAGACATAAAAAGACATGAAAAGTTTGGCCTCTAATGGAATTAGTCTGCCGCAATAGAGCAGCTAAGTCTTGAGAGGTGGGTTCCAAGTCAAAGTGACCAGAATGCTTATGTGAAATATTTTTCAATCCTTTGCACTTTGAATGCAGGAAGTATGGGAGGCTGAGTTGATTCTACTTAAACAGATGATGACCTGGTAGATATGACTGCAGAAATAATAATTGCACATGAACACCTGGAGAAGGAAATAGCAACCCACTCCAGTATACTTGCCTGGGAAATCCCACGGACAGAGGAGTCCATGGGGTTGCAAAAGAGTTGAACATGACTTCACAACTAAACAACAACAATTCTTAAAACAAGTGAGTGAGTTTTCCAGGCAAAGACAGAGACTGTAGGAATATGAAGAACCCACCTGTATCACAGATCTGTTTTGAAGGTTCATGTCTATAGTTTAGCAATAAAAACACTTCTCTGCTCCAGCGACTGCCTTTCCGTGGCTCTTTTTGAAAGCAATTTTCCACTATCTTACTTAGTTGAGGGCCATCATGCCTAAAAGATCTGAGTTATTGGCATTTTGCGAGTTACTTGTTGTTGAATTATGTCCTCCATAAAGATATGTATTTCAGAATGCTCTCTTATTGGAAGTAGTGTCAATGTAGATGCGATTACTTAAGATGAGATCATGCCAGAGTAGGTATGGTAGACCCTTATTTCAGCATAACTAAGGTACTTATATGAAGAGGAGAGAGAAAGACAGAGAGAGAATGCCCTGTAAAGGCACAGAGAGACACAGAGAGACGATGACCACGAGATGACAAAGATTGCTAATAACAGCTCGAAGCCAGGAGAGGGGCGGAAGAGATTCTCCCTCTGGGTTCTCAGGAGGAACCAATCCTGCTGACACTTTGATTTCAGACGTCCAGCTTCTAGAACTGCGAGGGAATACGTCTCTACTGTTTTAAGCCATCTGATTTGTGGAAGTGACTTTGGAAAGGGGTCATGGGTAGGATTAGCCCCAGAAGAGCTGTCCTGGGCAAGTTACCAGTGCCCAAAGCTCTCCAGAACTAGAAATCCCACTTGTGACCAGCTCTCTAGGGTTTTCCAGATGACACAGAAGACGGTAAAGAGTCTGCCTGCAATGCAGGAGACCTGGATTCAATCCCTGAGTCAGGAAGATGCCCTGGAGAAGGAAATGGCAACCCACTCCAGTATTCTTGCCTGGAGAATCCCACGGACAGGGGAGCCTGACAGGTTACAGTCCATGGGGTCACAAAGAGTCTGACATGAATGAGCAACTGAACAACTATTCTAGGCATGGCATAGCTTTTAAAAAAAATTCTCAAAGCTCACATCTTATTTAGACCATTTTCCTAGGATTACTGGAGTCAATGGCTGTGCACCAAGAGGGTGCCAAGCCCAGTGATTCCTGTGTCACTGGCCCATCCAAATTTTACAGTGACATTTTCAGTTACTATTCTGGCTTAGCAAATTTAACCTCTGAGTACCCTTGAGGGCTGCTGGCTAACTCCTCATCTAAATAATTTTACCTCTGGAGGCTTCAAGCAAGTCCCATGTCCTCCAGCATCCCCTCAAGCAGTGCAGGCTCTTTAGGGCACTTGTGTTCTCTAACTCCTCCAGCCTTTGCTACAAGGACCCCAGGAAAGCCTGCCGGCCCATCCTCTTTTCTGATTGTCTTCTGGGATTAGGATTCCTGTTTTACAACTGCTGGAAGTGGTCACTTCTTGTTATATCCCCCAGGGGCCTAGCATATGGTAAGGAGCATCCTGGTGCTTTTCACCTACTGATTAACTGATTCTTGACCTTTTCATCAGGAAAGCAGTTGTCATAAATCCATGGAGAAAATTATCTGGAGCTTTATTGCTGGTGGTGGTGGTGATCAGGGGTGGTTGGGGCTTCCCTAGTGGCTCAGTGGTAAAGAATCTGCAACGCAGGAGACTCGAGTTTGACTCCTGGGTCAGGAAGGTCCCCTGAAGGAGGGCATGGCAACTCACTCCAATATTCTTGCCTGGAGAATCCCATGGACAGAGGAGCCTTGCGGGTTACAGTCCGTGGGGTCACAAAGACTCAGTTGGTCACGTCCCAGCCGTTGACTGAAGAGTCCTGGAACGAAGTCCATTAGAGTCTTCTCAGTGATGTTTGAGAGATACTGGATTCTAACTGGTAAATGGGAGATGAATATATTGGGGAACTGGCCCAGAAGGCACGTTACATAGTATAAGTACTAACTCCTTGTTACCCTTGTAACGCTCAGAGCCGTAAGGGAGTGGGATTGAAGGGAGGTTTCAGGTAAGGGCAGCTAGAGGTCTGGAGAAAACAGTTCCCCTTTGTTCCAGGAGAAGCCTCTGAATGACCAGAAGCAGTAGAGGGGCCCCTAGGAGGGAAGGAGGTCAACCAGCAGGAAGATAGCAAAAGGTAAAGTCAGGTATGGGAAAACCAACTTTGGCAGTTTCTTAAGGCTGAGCTCTGGTGGGAGAATTGGGTTGTTTCTTTCTACATTCTCATCTGACAGGTGGGTGTGTTCATCTGGATTTCTGCTTCATTTGTGAAAGCTTTTACATTATAGAAAATATATTACAAATACTTAAAAGAAATTGTTTTTAGAAGAGCCCAGGGAGCTTTCCACAGAAGCGATTAAAAACATCTCCAGCTTTGATCCACTCCTTTGCAGTGTTTTGGTTTTAAATCAGACACTCCAGTCCTCTATAAAAATAGCCAGCAAATTTAACAACCACAGATATAGATTTTAAAGTGTGTTCTTAAATTATATGTAGGATAAGTCAAGATTAGCTTCTTCATTTTTAAGAAATAAACTTGTATAAATTATGAATATATTTTGATTTGGAATCATTAAATGATTTTTAAGCAAATCAGAGTATTTTTATGCCAACACGAAACTTTACTATAAAAAGTACTTGTTAGTGCCAATGTTTTTCTTCATGCTTAAATATGAAGGAACATCACATCTTTGAAACAGCAGGTAACCCTTGAAGCACTGACAGTTCTTGACAAGGAATACATCCAGTCATTTCAGGTTTGGAAATAATCTCACCAGGTTAAGGACTCTGGACTTGAAGGTCTCTGATTTAAAGGGATTTTCGTGTTTGCCTGTGTCTCTGTTTTAAACGGAAACTGTGTCTTGAAACAAAATTACTGAAGCAAGATAGAGAATCTGCCACTGGTAAGATAAGAGGCTCTAAATCCTTAGAAGAGCTATGGTAACAGGCTGTTTGACATTCAGTCATTTCATTCCGATGATGTCCTGTTACCTGGTAACCACCTGTTGACTTAGAAAATATTCACAACTTAAAAGTTGAGATTTGTGTTTTATTCAGTGGGAGGTTTAGGACTTCAAGACAGGAGACAGCATTTCAAGTCACCCAGGGAGAACTGCTCCAAGGAAGCAAGGGGAGGAGCCAGGTTATATAGAAGTTTTACAACAAAGGGCAGGTAGACTGAACATCAATTATTGTTAACTGAAGAAAACCAGATATCATGAGTTAAGGAATTCAGCACTTTTCTCTGTGTGGGAAGTAGCAAGAGTCTGGGCTCACTGAGATCATTCCTTTCACGGGCGTCTCAGCAATTCTGGACCAGTATCCTGTTTTCTCATATCTTCAGCTGCCTTGGGGCTCATGGTAGGGAGTGGCTGGTCTAATAGCTGTTGGGTGGTAGATATTCTTCTCCTTCCTGAGTGCCTTTAGGGCTCACCAGCTCACATTGGAGGGCTAGGGTTGCTGATGACCCTGACATCCTTGTTTATTGATATGACAGGACATACTCCATTTCTCTACAGCTTAACTATTTTCCTGGAGAAGGCAGTGGCACCCCACTCCAGTACTCTTGCCTGGAAAATCCCATGGATGGAGGAGCCTGGGAGGCAGCAGTCCATGGGGTCGCAAAGAGTCGGACACGACTGAGCAGCTTCACTTTCAATTTTCACTTTCATGCATTGGAGAAGGAAATGGCAACCCACTCCAGTGTTCTTGCCTGGAGAATCCCAGGGACAGGGGAGCCTGGTGGGCTGCCGTCTATGGGGTCGCACAGAGTTGGGCATGATTGAATTGACTTAGCAGCAGCAGTAGCACCCCTAAAAGATCTCTTTAGCGGTCCAAGCCTAAAATACTGTGTAGGAGATCACCACGAAAATTAATGTGCCTTGCTTTAGAAATTATATAAGAGGATGCAAATGTTTACTAGACCAAGAGATCCAAGCGATAGATTTTCTTTCAGCAACCTTAGCCCCTTTGTTAATATTAAACTGCACATGCTAAGTGGGCAGTCCATTTCACTCTGAAGGAAGACAGCCCACCAGAAAAAATCCCTCCTGGCTATTTTGTACACCTAATACAATGCTCTCTGTTTTCTTGACATTTGCTTTTGACACCTCAACCAGTTTCTTGTCTTGTTTAGGATCCCCATGGAGTCAATCTGAAGGATAGGAAGGACGCATCCAGTGGTTAGGTGGTGGCCAACAAGGATGACCTACATTCCTGCTCCCGATGGTTGGGCTTATCAACCTGGAGCGAGTCTGCGTAGGTCATTGCAAAGAGTGTAAGACACAGGACTTGTCTACAAGAAAAGAATTTTCAAGAGGCTTTGGGAATAGTTTCTCCTACTGAAATGAAGGCGCTCTCTCTGAAAGAAAAGAAAAAGCTTTAGAAATAAAGCGTAAAACTCCCTCCTGTGTGTTTAGATTCTTAAGTCTGCAGGTAAACAAGCCAGCAGGGAGTGTCTACACACGAGGTGAGGAGAGAGGCAAGCAGGGGAAGATTACCACTCATTATGCCACTTGACATTAATTAAACATCTTTTTAAATAAAGAAGGTGTCAGATTACTTTCCCACTGAAGTAATATTTACATTAATTATGCCAAATGCTGAAACTGTTTGCTATATCCAAATCATCCACACTGGTAATCACTTCATGTTTTTTGGAGACCAACAGGCTAGGTGAGTGGAGGACTAGCCTGCTTTACTCTGCGCATGTGAAATTCAAAAGCCCTGCTTGAGAGAGCTAGTCTTTCGTTTCCACATCCGCTAAGGCTCCTGTTTCTTTCTCCCCTGTGCGATCATTAGTGAGCACAATTCCACTAGAGCACACTGGGGTGAGGACTCAGGTCTTCTATACTCTCAGCTTGTGGCCTGGAATGTTATTTCCTGGGGCCGAGACTCTGACCAAGGGCTGATGGTTTACATAAATTGCAGGTGACTGGCAGTTTCTCTCCTTTTTTTTTTTTTTTTCCCCATTGGTCTCTTGTACCTATGGATTCACAATGCTTCTAATTTTGCACCTGGGAAGATGGCAGTGGATATCATTCCCTAGAACCCATATTCCCCACTGCCTCCTCCGTCCAGACACACAGACCTCCTTCCAGGCACCTTAGTCTTTCTCCCTGCAGATCTTTGCACGTGCCACTTGCTAGACTGGAACGCTATTCCTTCCTCACATGTTTCCTCTACCCTATCTTATACAGGACAGAGCACAATGGCAACTATGCAGCTGCGGTGTGATTATTTGACAAACTCCATTTCTCCTACTGAAGTGTGAGCCTCCTTGGTGCTGATGAAACTATTTGCAGGGCAGGAATAGAGAACGGACTTGCGGACACGGGGAAAGGGAAGGGAGAGGGTGGGCTGAATTGAGAGGGTAGCACTGATGTGTATACATGACCATGTGTGAAATAGACAGCTCGTGGGAAGCTGCTGTGGAGCACAGAGAGCTCAGCTCTGTGCACTGTGACGACCTAGATGGGAGGGAGGGAGGCTCAAGAGGAAGGGGATATATGCATGTATACCCGATTCACTTTGTCATACAGCAGAAATTAGCACATTGTAAAGCAATTATACTCCAATTAAACAAACAAACAAACGTGAGCCTCTCCGGGACAGGGGTATGTCTGTTCTGCCCAGGGTCTCCTATTGATCTCAGAGGGCCAGGCATAGAGAAAGCACATGAAAAATAGATGTGGAATAAATGAATAGATGAGTGGAGTGGATGAATGAATGAAAATAAAACCCACAAATACTACATCTATCCAAAGTGTTCTGCATATAATGTCCTCTGGGTTTTGATATTTTGGTTACCCTCTTTTCATCATCTGAGAGAGTTCAAATCCCAGCTCCTGCATGAAGTGGTTTTTCTTTTTTTAAGCATGGTGGAGAAGAGAGGAGAGTAGTTTTATTTGTTTTTATTTTATTTTGGTTGCACCACATGGCATGTAGGGTCTTAGTTCCCCCACCGGGGATTGAACCCACGCCCCCTGCAGTGGAAGAATGAAGTCTTAGTCACTGGACCATCAGGGAAGTGCTATGAAATGATGTTTAACTATTCATTCCTCCCCTAATTCCTTTTTTCTTCAAATTTCATGCATCATGGCTACACACGCCTTGCATTTACGGTAGATTTTCTCCCACATCTGTGAGATGTGTCTTCCCTAACAGACTGTGGGTTCATGATGACACAGAAATACTTCCCACCGTGCTAAGCACAGCATCTGACACGTGAAAGATGCACAGATAAATCCGATCTAGCTGGAACCCCTGAGACTCTGGCTGGAGCTATATGAAGCCATCTATTTATGGCTACAAGGATAACTATTCCACTCTTTTTAAAAAATGGATTGGGTTGGGTTAGGGAAGAAGGATGGGGATATAGCGTGGTGAGAAAGAGCTTATCTGTCTAATTCTAGTCAGGAAAACATAAAGCACACACCTTATTTTAACAAATAACTGAATACAGGGACTTGGTTAAAAAAGCACAAAAAACGGAAAAGGGGGCCCTGAGGCCCTGAGAAAGCACGCGTGCACGCTCAGTCATGGCCGACTCTCTGGGACACCATGGACCGTCGCCCATCAGGTTCCTCTGCCCATGGAATTTTCCAGACAAGAATACTGGAAGGGGTGCCGTTTCCTCCTCCAGGGAATCTTTCCAATCCATGGACCAAACTCCTGTCTCTTGCATCTCTTGCATTGGCAGGTGGGTTCCTTACCACTGAGCCACCTGGCAAGCCCAAAAGAAAACATAGAGATAGCAAACATAGGCAACAATCACCATCTTCAGGGTTGGAAACAAAGAGAGAGGGTAAGACCATTAGGATTTAGAAGCTTGGCGAGGGTACTCTGTGAGGCGGGGACTCAGAGTACGCAGCTCAGCTGGTGCTGGTTTCCCAGACAGGTCACAGGGAGGCTGGTTCTGGGTGAGAAAAAGGTTGGAAGCTGGCACCAACTGCTCCTGGAACAGCCAGCTGCTGCTGAGGCAACACTGATAAGAACAGAGAGCATCCACCAGATTTCCTCTCCCTCGACCTGCTTTCCAGTCTCATCCCAGTGGCAGAACTTAACAGGTGAAAAAGGAAGCAGGTGCCTGTGTCCCAGCTCCAATATCACAGAACAGAGTATAGATGGGGAGGCTTAGAGCTGGAAGACAAGAGCTTCAAAACTGACCCAGCAGGCAAGAGGAAGAACGACAACTCCTATCACAGTGAATTGCCAGCAGTGCAAATATCTGGCAAGATATATGTAACACAGTAAATTTTATTTAAATGATAATTCAGAATGTTTTTTAAAATGAAATTTTATTAGCTAGTTTTAAAATAGATCACTCTGACATAGGAACAACCTAAGTATTCATTGATAGAAATAGCTGAAGAGATAAAGAGGCTGTGATACATATCATA
>SJYA01003144.1:748920-786251 GCA_006410615.1 Neotragus moschatus | reverse complement strand
TATTCAGCCATAAAAAGTGAAATTCTGCAATTGATGACAACATGGATGGATCTTGAGGGCATTATGCTAAGTGAAACAGTCACATGGAGAAAGATACATACTCAAAAGTGGCATTAAAAAAAAACAGTGAACAAAACAAAAACAAATTCATAGATACAAAGAACAATTAGTGGCTACCAAAGAGGAAGGAGGTTGGGGTGGGCAAAATGGTAAAGGGTCAATTTTGTAGTGATGGATGGAAACTAGATTTGCGGTGGTGAACTACTATGTAATGCATATAGATCTTGGACTGCAATGCCGCACATCTGGAACTTACATAATAAACACACGTTAATGAATTGATCACTTCACATAGTTACTGTTTGGGGACTAGTTTATTGCCTTTCCCACAGAATCATAATTAGTAAATTTTCTCCCCTTGAAGTATCTGGGGAAGAGAAGTTTTCGGTTTCTAGCCCTTCTAGACCCCAATGCTGGGAGGGATTGGGGGCAGAAGGAAAAGGGGACGACGACAGAGGATGAGATGGCTGGATGGCATCACTGACTCGATGGACGTGATTTTGGGTGAACGCTGGGAGTTGGTAATGGACAGGGAGGCCTGGTCTGCTGCGATTCGTGAGGTCGCAGAGTCAGACACGAAAGAGCGACTGAACTGAACTGAATCCTTCCTGGCTGTTCTCTGTTCCTGATTCCTTTCTGCCCTTCACCCCTCAGTGTACTCACTCCCAAATCCAATCTCCACCTTTCCCTGCTCAGCCTGTGTCCTAGAAGGTTGACAGCTAGGGACTGTCTTGCCGCCTGGATTCCAGTTGGATTGGCCAGTGGTAAACATAGGCCGGTCAGAGGAGAGGATGACAAAGACTTTGGGATGCGTTTTCCTGGTCATGATTTCATCTGGTTGTACTCCTGGCAGTGGCTATCACCTCTTCTTTTTTTGTGATACCTGTTGTGTGGTCCCTTTCTAGGGCTTTAGCACTCACTGGATTCCAGTAATATTATTTCTTCTCTTTAACTGTTTACTCCCGAAGGTAGCAGTGGCTTTATCCTCTTGGTCTCTCTGAGCACCACAGGTTCTGTTCATTCCCTTAGTACTGTCCTTGCCTCTGTAAGTATTCTTTTTAGATAAATCTTTTGGATCATTGGAATTCTATCCTGTTTACTTGCAAAACTGACTGATTTACAAGTGCCCTGAAGCATCGTCTAAATAATGTATAGGCTTCCTATGTTTCTTTGTGTGACTTTTAATAAATGTTTATTCTGATTATTGGAACATAAGCCACATGAAGGCAGGGATGATGGTTGCACCAGTCATCATATTTCCAGCAAACAACACTGCACCACATGAAAAAGAAATGATAAATGTTAGTTAATGAGTGATCTCATCCACTCAATAGATATTTATTGTATTTAGTATATACTATGTACACTAATTGACACTCGCAGTACTATAGTGGGTAGGCAGCAGGCTGTGTGGAAGGGGCCTCATGACCAAGGAGTCAAGAGTTATGGTGAAACAGCTGGCTGGGTTTGGAGTTACTTTGGATGGGTTGTCAAGGAGTGTATCTTTATGAAAGGTGAAGCAGGTTGGCAGGTGAGGTTTTGAACTGACATTTTCCCCGGGAAGACAGACAAATGGCCAACAGGCACACGGAAAGATATTCAACATCACTAACTGTCAGGGAAGTGCAAATCAAAATCACGAGATATCATCTCACACTTGTAAGAATGGCTATCACCGAAAAGACAAAGTATAACAAATGTTGTTGAGGATGTGGAGAAAAGAGAAACTTTGAAAAGTGCTGATGGCTATATAAATAGCTACATTCACTATGAAAAATAATGAGGAGTGGCTAAGATGGTAGAGCTTAAATGTTATCACCAGACACCAAAAATGGTAATTATGTGAGGTGACAGAAGTGTTGACCAACCGTATTGTGGCAAATGTCTCGCAACATATTTGTGTATCAAGCCATCACACTGTACACCTTAAACTCACACATCTGTCAAGTATTTCACAATGAAGCTGGAGAAATATAAATTTAAAGCAAATGGCTGTCTATTTCTTTTACAGAAACCAATAGATTGGATGGTCCCTGACAGGAGTAAGAGAATACAAATGACGACATTAAGAACCTTGAAAAGAAAAAGAAAGCTGTCAACCAACCAACCAACCAAAATCTGCAATAGGCAAGATGCCGTGCTAAGCACTGACATCAAAAGAGTGTAAGATACATGGCTAGTAACACGAACAACAACTAGGGTAAAAATGGCAAAGGCTATTACTAAATACTCTGTAAGTGACATGGACTCCTCTTAGCTCAGACGGTACAGAAGCTGCCTGCAGCGCAGGAGACCTGGGTTCGATCCCCAGGAGGGGAAGATCCCCTGGAAAAGGGATTGGCCACCCACTCCGATATTCTTGCCTGGAGAATTCCATGGACAGAGGAGGCTGGAGGGTTACAGTCCATGGTGTTGCATAGACTCGGATACAACTGAGCGCCTGACACTGCTGCTAAAGAGTCTGAAGGAGGCAAGAACGCTGGAGAAATATTTGAGACAGAAGTAAAACTTGAGCTTGGTATTGGATTTAGACATACATACAGAAGAAGGACATCATCATTCATCATGAAAGTAAAACCTCCAGGAAAGACCTCGAAGCTTAGATGCTGGGTTAGCTGTACAGAGAGTGAAACGAAACAAAACAAAACAAAACAAAACAAAACCCAGAAGGGCAGGTAGACAGAGACAGGAAAGTCACATGCCCTCAACTTAGCTATGTATCATCATTCTTGAAGCAGAATGTGGAGGAATTACTTCGTGGTAGGATTGACAAGTGTGCCTCAATTCTGGTTTTTTTTTTTTTTTTTTTTTCCTGTCTTAATCCTAGTCATAATATTCTAGCTCCTCCTTAGGCAAGTGTATCTTGTAATCTAGAATAACAAAGAGAAGGAAGGACCAGAGGATGGAACCTGACTGGAAAATATGTAAGATCAAAACGAGGAAACCAAGCTGAAGGGGCAGGCTTGAGCACTGAACATAAAGACAAGAAGGTCTAGAGTTAGGTTGCAGTGCATGCTGGCCTGCTTTCCAGATCCTTAACCTTTTACTTCTAAAAGTAGCAGTCCTTTTCTCATTTTACACACGTGTATACGTGCTCAGCGGAGAACACAACGGCACCCCACTCCAGTGCTCTTGCCTGGAGAATCCCAGGGACGGAGGAGCCTGGTGGACTGCAGTCCATGGGATCACGAAGAGTCGGGCACGACTGAGCGACTTCACTTTCACTTTTCACGTTCATGCATTGGAGAAGGAAATGGCAACCCACTCCAGTGTTCTTGCCTGGAGAATCCCAGGGTCGGTGGAGCCTGGCGGGCTGCCATCTATGGGGTCGCACAGAGTCGGACACGACTGAAGCGACTTAGCAGCAGCAGCAGTCCTTGCAGCCCACCAGGTTCTTCTGTCCATGGAATTTTCCAGGCAAGGATACTGGAGTGGGTTGCCACTTCCTACTCCAGGGTATCTTCCAGACCCAGAGATCGAACTTGAGTCTCCTGAGTCTCCTGCATAGGCAGGGAGATTCTTTATCACTAGCGCCATCAGGGAAGCATACCTATAGTCATGAGTCCCTTGAATGGGGTCTTATTTGAAACATGCTTCTGGTTTTCTTTAGAGAAAGGATACTCTATAAACCCTAGTTTCCACTTCAGCATGGTTTTTGAGTTTGCCAAGACCTGTGGGTTTCTGTATCTCCGGAGAGAATCCTGAACTTGAGGTAACATACTTCCCAAACTAGTCATAAGCAACCCAACCAGCCCAAGGCCTTCCAATGTTGGAGGTAAAATTTAAACCAGTGTCAGAGTCGGAATAAAAGCCTGAATATGCTGAGCATCATAAACTCTCCAATCCACAATATTGTTTCAGGCTCTGCAAAATGGTATCTAATTTCATCGTATGTCTTACCCCAGTGACAGTGATTTAAGGCTCTACACACTAGAATGAAAGGTAGACTGGATTTTAGAACTAGATAGAGAAAAAGCTTCATTGTATTTAGGGCATATATCACAAGTGTGGTCTAAGTATTGATAATGCATCAGTTTATTTTATAATAAATAAAAATGCTTAGAAGTGATGGAGTGCTTTTCATCTGGAGAGCATTTTATGAACATTGACTAATTTATCATTATTTACAAGCCAATTAATTTTCACTACCCTGAGGTAGAAATTGTAATTATGCCAGAGTAGCAGATGGGAAAAAAGAAATTGGGGAGAGAATATAAAAGAAGCATGAGTTTGATAGTCCTGAAATACATGGATATTTACTGTTCAATTTAAATACCATACAAGAAAATTTATAGTGGATATTTTGGTAAGATACTATTTCAGAGACAGATCACTCACACACTCTCATCTTCTCTTTCTCCTTCATTTATATATGAATTTTCTCATTTCATCCCTTTGACAAATGTTTATGTAGCATTGTGGTAGGTACTAAAAATAAAAACTTAGCTAAGATATATTAGTAGTTCTTAAGAAGCCCATGGTCTTCTGAACAAGCGTGGGAGCAAATAGTGGCCAAGTGGTGTTATAGGGCCTGAGGAAGGCTCGGCAACCCACTGCAGTATTCTTGCCTGGAGAAGCCCTTGGATAGAGGAGACTGGAGGGCTGCTGTCCATGGGGTTACAGAGTTGGACATGACTGAAGCGACAGCCTGCACACACAGTGTTACAGGGACCATCAGATAAGTAAGAAATGAGTTACCAGACGCACTAGAAGGTTGAAGACAGTAAGAGCTTCCCAGGTAAAGACGGTGTGTCTACTGAGTTTTGAGAGATGATATATTTATTATACAGATATGGTGGCAAGGTAGCCAGGAGAGAAGAAACATTATGCTTGAAAATTCAGATGTAGGAACGAACACACATTTTAAAGGGACCCAAATGATTCTTAAGGGCTATAATACAAGTATAGGTTGAAGGTGCAGGAGGATATAAAATTAGAAGGTAGACAGCAACAAGAGCATTATAGCACGTGAGTTAGACGTTAACCTAAAGGCCAGTATTATCATTTCAGAGTCTTTCAGAAATTCTGGTCCAGTAGTCTGAAGCAGGACCTGGGCATCTACGCTTTAAAAAAAATGCCCCAATTCTTCAGATGCAGGCAATCTTTGGTTATGTTTTGAGACGTTGATTAGGTGATGGTGAGTTATTGAAGGAACTTCTATAAGAAAACTCAATTAAATTTCTATTTTAGAATGATAATTCTGATAGCAATTTGGAAGGTGGATTAGGAGAAGCTGGAAATGAGGCAATAGTTGGGAGGGAGACTGAAATTGACTCCAGCTGTTCAAGAAGAAGGGAGGGAAGTTTGACCTCTCTAGATGAGAGGGTTTAGCAAGGAGAGCTTAATTCTAGGGATATTTGGGAAGAGGACTAGGAATTGATATAAGGTGAAGGGATGGGGACAGAAGAGTTTGAGATTACTCCTAAGTTTTTAAAATAAGGTGATACAATGATTCTGGAAGGACAGAACATCTCCGCTTCCACTTACTGTCTCTTGTTTCTGTGCTTAAAGAAAACAAATTTGTGCTTAAAACTTAGATGCACTTTTGGTTTGAAAGGTACATGCACCACAATGTTCGTTGCAACACTGCTTATACTAGCCAAGACATGGAAGCATCTAAACGTCCATCAACAGAGGAATGGACAGATAGACAATGGGATGGTACATATATTCAATGATGTGTTACATATATACGGTGGAATATTACTCAGCCGTTAAAAAGGATGAACCTTTGCCATTTACAGCCTCATGGATGGACCAGAAGTTGTCATACTGAGTGAAGTAACTCAGACAGAGAAAAAGAAATACCACTTGATGCCCCTTATATGTGAGATCTAAAAAGAAATTGTACAAATCAACATGTTTACAAAACAGAAAACAGACTCACAGACTTAGAAAATAAACTTACGGTTGCTGGTGGGGGGGGAAGGCTGGGAGGATGGGACAGTTAGGGAGCTGGGGACCGACATGTCCACATTGGTATGTTTAAAATGGATAACCAACAAGGTCCTACTGTACAGCACAGGCAACTCTGCTCAGTGTTATGTGGCAACCTGGATGGGAAAGGAGTTTGAGGGAGAATGAATACATGTATACGTATGGCCAAGTCCCTTTGCTGTCCACCTGAAACTATCACAACATCGTTAATCGGCTATACTCCAATATAAAATGAAAAGTTTCACACACACACCCCCCCCCCCCAAATGGATGAGTTTGTGATCTGTGTGGGGCAGAATCCGTGGCTACAATGGGCTGTAATTCTACCATTTGAATAATAAGAAAGATGAACTCATTTTATTCGTTGGATTGTAAAAGGAAGACACCATAGTCTGGGAAACCAGTTAGTTGGCTGTTAGGATTATCAGTGAGGCTATGACTATCACTGTCATAATAAACAATGTCAGAGGGGTCACATGTTAAACATACTTCAGAAGAAAAACGGACAGGATTTTATGACAAAAGATGGTTGGTGAGGGAGATAAAGGAGACAATTAATGTTTCAAACCAGAATTGGAAAGAAGTTGAAGTTGATGATGAACTTCATTGACAAATGAAGAGTAACTGACAAAGAGGAGGATGGGATAAAAGGTGGGTGAGCAGCTGGCTTTAATTTGTGGTTTAAATAATGATATTGAGCTCATAGTGGGATATTCAAGGGAATGAAGACCCAATGGGCATTTGAAGCTACTGAGCTGGCTCTCACGCTGGCCTCAGCCCCTAACCATGGCACTGCTTCAGGATGGGGAGCTAGAATTACCCCCAGTGACTGGATGGTGGCCAGCTTGTCTGTGGCTTTGTCAGGACACAGCTATTTAAAGCTCTGGAAAATTCAGTTGCTGAAATAAGAATAATGCAGAATATTAATCAAGGATATGCATGTAATATTTTTGGAGGTGAATCATTTCTTGTTTTTATATAGAAAGTCTGCAACTCAGAGTCCTTTTTCTTTTGTATTCTATCAGCAGCAGTAACTGAATAACTGTCTTCAAAAAGCTCCTGTGAGTTCAGATGAATTCTTCAAGGCGAAAGTTATCCTCAAACCTACGGGGATAAACCTCAAATGATCTCCTGTTTCAAATAAAAGAAAGGCTTATCTAAGTATAGGTCTTTTAGAGTGGACTTATGTAAGAATATAAATATAGTTTTAACCACTTCTATTATCATTTTTTTTTGCTTAAAAATTCATATTCATCCTAATGTTAAGTTAATTCATCTGTTCTATATAGATTGAAAATGATAAAGAATGCTGCCAGAATCAAATTACTGACTAGGGAACTTACTACAAGCAGTTATAGGAAAGGCTATTTCATAGTTACCTTATGTATCTTTTTTCCAGAAGGAAACTTGCTCCATTCTCAACCAGGTGAAATATTTACAGTGCAAATGCATTGGTACTGTGGGTTTCCTAGTGATAAACTCTTCTCTAGTGAATTCCAATTATTCTTTTCCAGGCTATTTTGAAAGACATGTAAATCTGTTTCATGGTCTCCATGTTTTAAAAGTGGTTTCCACCAATTTATTTCAATCCAAATCAAGACTTTTTGACCTGAATGTGCTAGGTGCTATAACTTGAGCTGTTTCAGAAGTTAAGGGACATAATTGTGAAGACTTCGATTGGTCGATGAAAACAAATTACTGTGGATTTTAAAAATCAGTAGTTTTCTGTCTAAAGAATTTCAATGAATAAGCCAGGAAAGGAATTTCTAAAAACGTGTACCAGCTGAGCAAGTGTTACATGCTTGCTCTCTGATGACACCTTTACCCCTAAACTGCAATGGAAAAGCAATTTACTGATAAGCATCCACAGATTACTGTCTATGATCTTGAAACCAGAGCACACGCCCTTATGGGTATTAATTTTGTTGAATGAAAGGATGGATGAATGAATGAAACTCCCCCATTTCTTAAAGAATTTCCTTAAACTCTTCTGAATTTTATTTTGCTGCTTATACATTTCCCCTAAATTAGTGAGAAAGCAATAATGATAAGAATCCTTATTTTATATTTCATATCAGTACATGATCTCATTTGTACATTAACGAGGTGGGAGATACTCAATGGTACAAATACCACTCCAGTGAATTTGGGTTTCAGATTTTTCCATATGCCTCACAGCAATCTTCATTCAGACTGATTACAAATGTGCACTCCAGCATTAATCATTAGGCCATTAATCTTAATAACTTTGACGTGTTGTTACTGCATGTCAAGTAGATAACAAACGGTGAAGATCTCTTAATACAGAAGACCATGCTGCTCATGGCGTCTTGGGGGCTCTGTCTCACTTCACTTTATGGCCATGAATTCATGCTGGAGGTTCTCATCATTTGAAAGAGAAAGAAGTGATGAGTTACCATTATTTGTCTACTTATCACCATATGAGCCATGATACATTTTAATAGGATCATACTTGGTATACTAACTAAATAAAAGGAATAAAACTGATTGGAAATTACCTGCCGATAACTATTGATTAGACTCAAAAGCTGTCACAGCTGAGAATGTTTGCAATATTCCTGGACACAGACAACTACAAAGCAATGTACTAAGTATGACAAGAAATATAAACTGCAGCAAACTCCTTGATATTCTTGAGGTATTTATTCTGCTTCTATATAAACTTTAATTTTGGTGATGGCTGGTTTTCTTATCTTGGGTCCCTGGGTGATCCTCAGGGATCTGTAAAATCTTGAACTTGTGTGCAAAATTTTGTTTACATATAAAAACATGCTTCTGAGATGAGGACAAAGTGTTCTTAATTCGCCAAACTTTTCTTAATTTGCTCAAGTGTTTTTAATTTCAAAGGGGTTGATAACTACTGAATTAGATATATCATTTCCTTCATAAAACACAGGAAGTGATTCTTTCATACTGAATATATAAATATGAATCTAAACTAATTAAAATAACAAATGCAAGAATTTTTGGTTGAATAACACTTCTGTCAGGGCTTCATAGGTGGCTCAGTGGTAAAGAACTCTTTTGCAATGCAGGAGACATGGGTTCAACCCCTGAGTTGGGAAGATCCCCTGGAGAAGGAAATGGCAACTTACTCCATTTTTGCCTGGAGAATCCCATGGACAAAGGAGCCTGGAGGGCTATAGTCCATGGGGTGCAGAGAGTCAGACATGACTTAATGACTGAGAACTCAAAGCAATACTTCTGTCAAAGTAACAAAAAAATTCACAACCTCAATTTTCTTTCCAGTTATATTCATCAGTTGTTCTGTGCTTATTGTTCTGGTTGGAGCAATCACCGTACCAGTTTCAAAAATCTCTTACTTATTTCCATACAAAGTTTACAGTACCCTAACCACATCATTGATTTGATTCACTATCAGTTGAAACATTTCATTTTTTAGTTCAAAGATCTCAACTCCAGTTAAACTGGCACAAAGATTTGCTTCATTTTCAAAATCATATTAAAAAAAAAATCACTTCAGACCTGTTTATATATATAAAGTGATGGGTGGAGAACACAAAATCTTGAATTGAGATATGGATGCTGGACAGTTATGTAGGTTTGCTCATTAGCTAAGTAATATGCTTCTGCATAGCCCTCTTCTACTCAGACTACTCGATGTATTACTTTAGAGAAACTGCATCTCATGTGAGTCATTACTTCTCCGTGTCTCTTAATAGCTAAAATGATAAAGTTGAATTCAGGAAGACAATGGTCTACACTAGTCCTAAAGTAATAAGATGAATGTAAACATGGTACTGATTAACTTACCTGCAGGGTAGGAATAGAATTGTAGATGTAGAGAGTGCTCTTGTGGACACAGTGGATGAAGGAGAGCGTGGGATGAATTGAGAGAGTAGCGTTGAAATACATACACTACCATGTATAAAATAGACAGCTAGTGGGAAGTTTCTGTACAGCACAAGGAGCCGATGCAGTGCTCTGTGATGACCTAGAGGAGTGCGACGGGGCTGATTCACACCGTGTACAGCAGAAAATACAACATGGTAAAGCAATTATGCTACAATTAAAATTTTTAAAAATTAGATTTTAAAAAAGAAAGAACAACCAAAAGACAATTGGCAGTAAAATTAAAAACAAAACAAAACCCTCCTTTGGTTTTAAAATTAGTTCTGATTAATTCCCAAGTAGAATTCTTAAAAACATTTTTAGCAATGGTAACTACATTATAATAAATATGTAGATACTCCCTAGGTTTTACTTTTAAAGTATTTATTGCATATGCAAATACAATGTTTTCTTTAAAGGAAAATTACCTTAAAACGATTATGAAGGAGTGTCATAGCATTGCAAATGTCTGGGGATGACTTCCTCTGGTTAAATAATGATGGTAAATATAAAGAGATACAATTAGATTAGAGCTTGGAGATTGCTAGGCTAGGGAAGGCAGAGAAGAGAAGGGAATGAAGAGTAAATGCCTGCCCAGAGGAAGGAAAAGCCAGACATCTCAAAATGATAATACGTTTCCTTTGAGCTGTTTGTGTAGAAAAGTAAGAAACAATAATTTTGGAAATTAGGTTGAGATCAGGTTGTAACATCTAATCCCAAATCTTCTGGGCATTTTGTACTTGCCGAGGTTAAGACTGTTTTTATTTTTATTTTTCCTTTGACCCCTACTAACACTTTGTATCTATATTATTCATAAACATTCATTATTTGTAGCTTTTGCCATCAGCTATCTTTTCATATCTATTTGCTATTTCTCCAACTAGATTGTAAGTTTTTTTAAAAGGAAGAGCCCCTTTTATCTTTGTCTGCGAGCCGTGTGGCACCCAGAGTTTTGGGCATATTATAGTTAACTGAACAAATATATGTGAATAGAAAACTACCTTGTACTTCTGAAAAGTTATTCCTGTTGTGGAATCAATCTGTATAGCACAGTCTCTGTCTTACTTTCGCCAAATCATATGCAGGAACAAGTAAGGTCTTACATGGTATAGGAGAGAGATTATTGGCTTAGATTTATACTCAGGGTTCTAATTCCCGTTATATTACTGGCTTTCTTGGGGACCTAGGCTTCCTGGATTTCTGCTGCCTCATTTTAAAAATTGGGTTATTACTACCTGTTTTTTTTTTTTTTTTTTTACTTTACAATATTGTATTGGTTTTGCCATACATTGACATACCTGTCTTTTCTTTTGAAAGAATTTTCTCACAGTTAGGGATGCCCAATATTGAAGAAGGTGGAGGACTTTAAATAAGAGATGGATGACCACGTGCCTGACAGGGCATAGACAGGACTGCCCTGCTCAAGAGAGAACCTCTGCAAGTCCCAGAGAACTTAAAGATTTAATAATTCCATTATTTTAAGTGAGAAACAGCAAAAGCTCGACAAAAAGTGACCATAGCTGCAAGTCAAAGGCTGATCTTGAGTCCAGCACCGTGAAGAAAGAACATCTGAGCCCACTTTGTCTGCAAAGCCATGTTGGCATAAAGACAAAAGTCATTAAAGATCCAGGGCAAGGGAATGTAACCATTAACCTCTCTGGATAGCAACTTCTTCACTTGTAAAAAGGAAGAAAGGTGGTGTGGCGACCCTCACAGACCATTCTAGTTCTAAGTTTGTTTAAAATTCTTCGGCTCCTAAGTCACTTCTGCCAGAAAATGGAGAAAAGTCTAATTTTGCTGTCCTCGGAGGAATGGCAGAGTTGGCTTGTGCAGCCTGGCCAGAGGAGATTGCCAGAAATTTGGTAAATCGGTTGGTATCACTCTGGTAGCTGGAGATCAGCCAGGTGACACCACAGAAATCAACAACTCTGCAAATCAGGACCCCTTCTCAAGAGTAGGCTGTTAAATTTCTACTAGCTTATCATCAGTCTTACTTGATCACGCTGTCCTGAGAGTGAGAATTAGACAGTTGTGGACAGCAAAATGGATAGAAAAGACTGGGATGGTACTTGGAAATCTCTTAGCACCGGAGAATACCCAACAGGATCAAGGCACCATAGTCAGAAAACAGAAGGTATTTAGGTAGTGCGAAAATGGATTCCCTTCTTGAACGACTGCAAAGTAGCAGTTCTGATATCGCAGCACAGATGTGCCGTAGACGTGTGACTCTACTTTACAAGCTCAATTAACAAAATAGGTAATTGTTTACATTCAAGTTAAAAGTATAAATTCTATTGTTATTCATCTGAGTATGGGTATGATAGTTTCATCAACATATTTTAATAATTAATTAGCCTGGTTAGCATAGTTTTTTTTCTACTGAAGTATAGTTGACTTACAATGTCATGTTAGTTTCAAGTGTACGGCACAATGATTCATATATAAATATGCATGTGTGTGTATATATAGTCTTTTCAGATTTTTTCTTTATAGGTTATTACAAAATATTGATATAGTTCCGTGGGCTCTACAGTGGGTCCTTGTTGGTTATCTGTTTTGCATATAGGAGTGTGTATATCTAATCCCAAACTCCTAATTTATCCCTGCCACTCCTTTCCCCTTCCATAACCATAAATGAAAATCTATTTGGGATGAGAGACCAGCTGCTCACTTTCGGTTGATTTGTTGGTCAGCTTGGTAATAAACATTTCTTCCTCCATAGCTCAATATCTATGTTACTCAGTCACCAGTTGTTACAAAATTGAAAGTCATGAAAACATAAAAATGTTTTAAGCTGAACCAAAAATCGGACATAGCTCATTCATAATTAGAATGACAAATTATATATGATTTTAGGCTAAAAGTTCTAGATCTTCAATTCATGCTCATCTACTAGTTACGTCTTAGTGTTGAATCTACTTTAACTTTCTTTTAATACTTAAAAAAAACAATTCCTCTTCATTAGCTACTATTTATACTTTGTCCCTTCGGGAGATACTGAAGCCATGTTTAACATTCAGGGAGTAATTCCAGCACCCGGTTTGTGATTCTCATTTCTGGTAAACTGCACATATTTTCTTCTTTGATGTAGTCATTGACTATAACAGGAGACTGATAACTAGAAGAATCCAGCCCAATACGAGCATATAATTTTAAGGATTATGCAAAATAAAAAACGTGTGTATAAATTATACTTTCAATTGATTTAGGAACTGCACATTTTACAAATTGTTTTTAAGAAGATGCTGCAGTTAAAATATAGATGATTTTCAGCATGAGTTCATGATTGCTATATTTGGTAATCTTATGACACTTTTCTTTATGGTCAAAATTACATCATTTATCATATTTTTTCCTCAGTGGGCTATCTTATTTCCAAGAACCTCGAGTTTCATTTGAAATTCTTAGACCATTAGGTTTTTTAAATGAAAACAGTCTGGGCCAATAGAAAAAAATAAACAAAATTTAATATGTTCTTGCTACATCCTAGACCTTGTGCTGGATTTTATATAAATGTTATTTAATACATATGGCAATCCAATGAAGTAGTTGCTTGTTTTGCGTTGAATCGTGTGCTTCTCCAAATCATATGTTGATATCCAAGCCCACCTCAGGATGTGACTCTATTTCAGGATAGACTTTCAGAGGTAATTAGGCTAAAATAGAGTCACTTGTTACAGTTGTTGCTGCTGCTGTTCAGTCATTAAGGCATGTCCAACTCTTTGTGACCCCCCATGGACTGCAGCACAACGGGCTTCCCTGGCCTTCACTGTCTCCCGGAGTTTGCTCAAATTGAGTCCATCGAGTCAGTGACGCCATCCAACCATCTCACCCTCTGTTGTCCCCTTCTCCTGCCTTCAATCTTTTCCAGCATCAGGGTCTTTTCCAATGAGCCAGTTCTTCGCATCAGGTGGCCAAAGTACTGGAGCTTCAGCATCAGTCCCTCCAAAGAATATTCAGGACTGATTTCCTACTGGAAAAACCATAGCTTTGAATACATGGACCTTTATTGGCAAAGTAATGTCTCTGCTCTTTAATATGCTGTCTAGGTTGGTCATAGCTTTTCTTCCAAGGAACAAGCACCTTCTAATTTCATGGCAGCAGTCACTGTCTGCAGTGATTTTGGAGCCCAAGAAAATAAAGTCTGTCATTGTTTCTACTTTTTTCCCTTCTATTTGCCATTAAGGGAAGGGACCTGATACCATGATCCTAGTTTTTTGAATATTGAGTTTTAAGCCAGCTTTTTCTCTCTCCTCTTTCACTTTCATCAAGAGGCTCTTTAGTTCCTCTTCACTTTCTGCCATTAGAGTGGTGTAATCTGCATCTCTGAGCTTGTTGATCTTTCTCCCAGCAATCTTCATTCCAGCCTGTGGTTCATCCAGCCTGTTATTTTGAATGGTGTCCTTGGCATAGAAGTTAAACAAACAAGGTGACATATACAGCCTTGTCTTACTCCTTTCCTTAATTTCAACCGGTCAGTTGTTCCATGTAAGGTTCGAACTGTTGCTTCTTGACCTGCATAGAGGTTTCTCAGGAGGTAGGTAATTCAGTCAGTTCAGTAGCTCAGTCATGTCTGACTCATTTTAACCCTATGGACTGCAACAAGCTAGGCTTCCCTGTCCCTCACCAACTACTAGAGTTTGCTCAAACTCATATCCATTGAGTTAGTGATGCCATCCAACCATCTCATCCTCTGTCATCCCCTTCTCCTCCCACTTTCAATCTTTCCCATCATCAGGGTCTTTTTCAATGAGTAAGTTCTTCACACCAGGTGTCCAAAGTATTAGAGTTTCAGCGTCAGCATCAGTCCTTCCAATGAATATTCAGGACTGATCTCCTTTAGGATGTACTGGCTGGATCTCCTTGCTGTCCAAAGGACTCTCAAGAGTCTTCTCCAACACCACAGTTCAAAAGCATCAATTCTTCAGTGCTCAGCTTTCTTTATAGTCTAACTCTGACATCCATACATGACTACTGGGAAAACCATAGCTTTGACCAAATGGACCTTTGTCAGCAATGTCTCTGTTTTTTAATATGCTGCCTAGGTTGGTCATAGCTTTTCTTCCACAGAGCAAGTGTCTTTTAATTTCATTGCTGCAGTCACTCTGCAGTGATTTTGGACCCCAAGAAAACAGTCTCCCACTGTTTCCACTGTTTCCCCATCTATTTGCCATGAAATGATGGGACTGGATACCATGATCTTAGTTCTTTGCATGCTGAGTTTTAAGCCAGCTTTTTCACTCTCCTCTTTCACTTTCATCAAAGGCTCTTCAGTTCTTCCTCATTTTCTGCCCTAAAGGTGGTGTCATCTGCATATCTGAGGTTATTGATATTTCTCCCAGCAATCTTGATTCCAGCTTGTGCTTCACACAGCTTGCATTTCACATGATGTATTTTGCATAAAAGTTAAATAAGCAGGGTGACAATATACAGCCTTGACATACTCCTTTGCTGATTTGGAACCAGTCTGCTGTTCCATGTCCAGTTCTAACTGTTGCTTATTGACCTGCATACAGATTTATCAGGAGGTAGGTAAGGTGGTTTGGTATTCCCATTTCTTTAAGAATTTTCCACAGTTTGTTGTGATTCACATAGTCAAAGCCTTTGGCATAGTCAATAAAGCAGAAGTAGATATTTTTCTGGAATGCTCTTGGGTTTTTGATGATCCAATGAATGTTGGCAATTTGATCTCTGGTTCCTCTGTCTTTTCTAAATCTAGCTTGAACATCTGGAATTTCATGGTTCACATACTGCTGAAGCCCGGCTTGGAGAATTTTGGGCATTACTTTACTAGCGTGTGAGATGAGTGCAATTGTGCGGTAGTTTGAGCATTCTTTGGCATTGCCTTTCTTTGGGATTGGAATGAAAACTGACTTTTTCCAGTCCTGTGGCCACTGCTGAGTTTTCCAAATTTGCGGGCATATTGAGTGCAGCACTTTCACAGCATCATCTTTCAGGATTTGAAATAGCTCCACTGGAATTCCATCATCTCCACTCGCTTTGTTCATAGTGATGCTTCCTCAGGCCCTCTTGACTTCACATTCCAGGATGTTTGGCTCTAGGTTAGTGACCACACTTCACGCATATCAGATTTAAGAAAATTCAGAAAGTTAAAAGAAGTTAAGACTCACTCATTTCGTAAAGACAATGAAAACTCAAAAAAGTAATTTTAGAGGGAAATCAATTGTAAGCTTTCCTTATATGTCATTTCAAATCTAGTTTAATCTACACACAACTTTCTGAGAGAGTATGTGTCGCTTAGAGTGAGTATACCATTATCATACGAGATTTTTCCCTGTAATTATTTTGCATATATTCAATTATAATTTGTATTTAGCCTTTAGGACATAGAAACTTACTTAGACTATTTTAAAGTTATAATTATTTTGTGTCATAGATAGAATTTTAATTAATGGGATAACCTCTTAAATACAGTCTAACTTATGATCTCTGCTGTATTGTAATGGTTATATATTTGAGGGAAGAACCAAAAGTATTTAAAAATAAATGCCTTGAGTAATTAGAAATAAAATATTCATGTATATAGAAGTAAGTTAATGCCTTCTAAGGCAATGGTGTTTTTGTAGATCAGAGAAGGCTAATGTGATACTAATTGTAAACAATTCTGCTATACATATTAATAATCCCTACTAAGAAAATAGATTATGTGCTATTTGAATAAATTATGACGGTATTCCGTACATTGTGTGCTCAGTCACTTTCGTCTTTTCTGACTCTTTGTGACCCTCATGGACTGTAGCCTGTCAGGCGCCTCTGTCCATGGGATTTTCCCAGCAAGAATACTGGAGTATGTTGCCAAACCCCACTCCAGGGGATCTTCCCAACCCAGGGATTGAAGCACTGTCTCCTGCAGGTGGATTCATTACCAATGAGCCATCAAGAAAGCTCATTTCCTGCAGGTGGATTCTTAACCAATGAGCCATCAGGGAAGCTCATTCTTTCTGTTACACAATGGTAAAATACAGAGAATAATTATTTTTTAAAAAATTTAAAATTCAGACACATTTCCTCAAAGTAAGTTTAAGCATAGTAACTCCATTTGAGCTTTCTAAAATTTTATTTTATTTATTAACATGATTACCTAAATTTCACTTACTTCCATGCAGGCAAAGACACATATATAAATGAAAAACATCTTTAGAGTATATAGAACTTGATACAAAGCCAAGCCTTGTGTAATCTTATTACATTTTATAATTATAAAAATTTAATAAAAATTTGTAAGATATCTTGTTAGAGTAATTTTGGAGTTTTGCTAAGGAAAAAAGCTACATCTTCTGCTTAATATATTTCAATGCTTAACTTTTTTTCCTAAAATTGAAAAAGAATACCATTTAAAATATTGTTTATATTCGGTTTGAGAACTTCTAGAAGTATTTCTGATGGGGCTTGTCATTAATTTGAAAATGGAATTACTCAAACAAGAAAATTTTTTTCTTTTTTTTTTTTATGTTAGATTTTCCAGGGGCTGAATTTCATGTTAAAGAAAATAACAAGGAAATAAACAAAATGTTTCTTAGGTCTTCCTTAGTTCTAGAGTAGATAAACATTTGTCTATCCAGCATTCCATCTTGGGGAAATCATGTCTTCCTCTTCCTAGAGGTAGCACCCCACATCACGTTACCCTAATGCGTTTACACTGTGCCTCCCCCGGGCTTTTAGAGAGGGGCCTGTAGCCCAGGTTTGCCCTAACAGACTATTACCAGTGTGGTGGGCTCATTCATTGATCCATACAGTGTTCCCTCAACCCCAGGACCTTGAGGTGAGCTTTTGATGTCTGGGATCCAAAGATCACGTAAACCTTAGGCTGCCATGGCCACCGCTCCACTGAGAGCCATCTCCCTGAACAATGCAGTGAAGAAGGCAGGAGAGTAGAGTTATAAGATACAGACTGAACCGGGTTGGCCTCTTTGAGGACCTGGATTCAGCTGAGACTGAAACTAGAGCCAATCCTGGACCATGTGCTACATGAACCAAACCAAACCAAATAAACCCAAACAAACTAAATTAAAACAAAACAGTAGAACAAAGAACCAAACCTCTGTTATTTAAGATGGTTGGAATTATAGGCTCTGGGACTTCAAATTGAGTCCTACCTGATATAAACACATTATGTTATCTGAACACCAAGTCTTGGGAAATTGAAAGTAAATTCAATATGTTTAACAAATATTTATTAATTGAGTTTCAAATATGTTCCAGGCTCTATTCCAGGTACACAGGATTAAAAACAAAAACTGTGTCCTTTTTAAATTTACATTTTAGTTGGGGGAGATAGCCAATCCAACATAATCACAATAAATTTGCCTCACTGAGGGGGTGATTAAACAGAGACTTGAAATAGGTGAGGGTTAGGTAGCCAGATACCTGGAGGAAGAGAATGCTAGACAAAGCAAAAAGCCAAAGTCATTCTATAGAGAATCGTGTCTGCTATAGCCAAAGAGCAGTAGGTTTCTATATAAAGAGGCAGAGGGATGGGCTTAGTAGCTCTGAGCAGACTGGGATGAAGAAAAGGCTGCTGGAAATTAACAGGAAATACTGACTACAGAAGAAAAAGGACAGAGTTGCTTCCTGGGAAGGGAGTGGATCAGGTCTAGTTAATGGGAGAAAAGACCAGTGTTGGACAGAAGATGAAACAGGAATGCAGAGTGGATAGGTGCAGAGAGATGCAAGGGGAAGGCTGAGTGCTGAACGACTGATGCTTTTGAACTGTGGTGCTGGAGAAGACTCTTGAAGAGTCCCTTGGACTGCAAGGAGATCCAACCAGTCAATCTTAAAGGAAATCAACCCTGAATGTTCATTGGAAGGACTGATGCTGAAGCTGAAGCTCCAATACTTTGGCCATCTGATGTGAAGAGCTGATTCATTGGAAAAGACCCTGATGTAGGGAAAGATTGCAAGCAGGAGGGAAGGGGGCAACAGAGGAGGAGATGGTTCAATAGCATCACCAACTGAATGGACGCAAATTTTAGCAAACTCTGGGAAATAGTGAATGGCAGGGAAGTCTGGCGTGCTGCAGTCCATGGGGTCTCAAAGAGTCAGACTCGACTTAGCTCCTGAACAACAACAGAGGTCATCAGGTGAGAGAGAGGATGGAGGAGGATGTGTTGGAGGTTTGAGGATGCAGGAGAAGGTATATGTTAGGTCTAGGAGATGTAAAGAATAACTGGTCTAGGGAAAGCAGCTGGGACCTGCTTACAGTTCGTTACTGAGAATATCTGATGTAGTTGTTTTTCTCTAATAATCAGCCATATAGGTGCTGGCGTCCAAAAGGCAGAGAGTTGAATTTAACCAGGGTTTTGATTTTGCTAAGGGAGCATGACAGATTGACAGAGAGGTGTATGCAAAGGATGGATACAATTTTTAACAGCAAAGTTCAAGCTCATTAAGGAGGCTGCTGTGAAAGTAGGGGTGACTGGTAAGATTAGAGGACAAGAAATACTGGTGAAGTATTACAAGAAGTACATGGATGAGTCTGGCAATGGAAGCCCGTGAGTGGGAGGCAATGGAGATCACAGGTTGGTTGCAGGTGTCTACAGAGACTAGATCCTGAATATACGCATCAGACTGAGAGTGGATGTCAGGATGGGAGATGCGANAGGACCAGAAATACTGGTGAAGTATTACAAGAAGTACATGGATGAGTCTGGCAATGGAAGCCCGTGAGTGGGAGGCAATGGAGATCACAGGTTGGTTGCAGGTGTCTACAGAGACTAGATCCTGAATATACGCATCAGACTGAGAGTGGATGTCAGGATGGGAGATGCGATCACCAAAAGAAAATTCAAGACGTTGAGAGGCATAGATTGGTCTTGTCCCTGTTCTGGCTGGAAGGAGAACACAGTATTGGGTCAGAAACATCCAACTATGTTGGACCTGTCCGTGACCTTGATGATATCATTGGCGTAGAACAAAGCAACCCAACAGAAGAAGCTAAAGTCCCTGAGAACTCTAAGGGACAGAACTTGCTGACCTACTGATCTAGACTGCTTGCCTCTGCACACTCGCTTCAGCTCCTGTTTGTGGATTCCCATTACTCACAACAGAGACTGACTTTCCTGCAAGCCCGTGGTTCTCACTTACAGGTTTCCTCCCTCGCCTGAATCTACCCCTTCATTTGTTTAAATTCCAGAGTTACGTTTTATAAAATTCTCTTTCATCCTTTGAGACCTAGAACAAAAGCCAAATACTTCACTCCATCCAGCATCACTTGGCTCCCTTGGGCAGAAGGAACCCTTTCTTCCACCTGTTTGTGTGTCTCTAAATTCTGAATATTAAACGTGAAGTTCTGAGTTCATTGTATGTGAAGCAGAGCCCTGTGTAATCCTAGAGCACATCTCAGCATGGTGTGTAGCTGATAGTAAGCTCTCAAACACTAGTTGGACGAATTGCTGCTTTGACACCAGTCAGGCAGAATGAGCTCACCAGAGATCTTTGATATAATAAAGGGCAGCTCAGAGAAAACCTCGCTCTCACCAGTGTTAGCAGATCAAAAAGGAAATGGACTCTGACTTCAGACATGTGTATCAGAGAGCTCTCCGGGAGTGGTCTGCTTCAAAAGGACAAAACAAATCCCTGAGCCTTGCTTCAGAAGTGTGACAACTCCAGTCTATTCCAGAAAGAAAAAAGAAAAAAAAAAATAGGAAAAGAAGATAAAGAAGAAGGAAAAAATCCAACTATGATGAAATGCTAGTGTAGAGCTTGACCATGGACAGGTCTGAACTTGCAACTATTTCTTAGCAGGGTGGTGAGGATAATGGCGACAGGAGCATAGAACTCTCCGTGGCTTCTAGGAAAAGCCAGCTGTGAAGGGGTGTGTGAGAGAAACAGTGTTTTAAGACTAAGCGGAGCGGCCAGTGCAGGCAGCCCTTCTGCTGAGAACACTTGACTTAAAAAGACACACAGAGAAAACAATGTCACAACAGGAGATGCACCTTAAATCAGAATTTATACATTGCTCCAGAACAACACTATTTACGTGTTATTTTAACTTATCATACTCCTAGTAAATCTCTCTAGTTTTTGGTGGGGTTTATTCCAGGTATAACCACCACTGGCAGACGCAGTGAAAAGTGCATCCTGAGTTATCTTCGGGCTGGCTTGCTCCAGGAAATGCTCCGTGAGATGCCTGTGGCCTGATCTACTTGTTGTCCGTAAGCACTGCTTCATTTCTGTTTGAATCCACAGGACTTTTTCTAATCTGAGTAGTCAATCCTGTTCCTATCTCTTGTCAGCTACAATCTGATAGTTCACTTTTCATTCTAGCTTGGATTTTTTTTTTTTTAATCTCAAAAGAGGAGGTTTTATTTAGCTCCCTTTGAATAAGAAGGTCACTTTTTCCTTGGGGTTCAAGCCAAAAACAACCTCTAGCCCTCTTGGTTCATGCTATGACACCGCTCGTGAATCAAGTTTAATCATATTCCTCACCCAACTTTTCACTTTCCTGCATTGGAGAAGGAAATGGCAACCCCCTCCAGTGTTCTTGCCTGGAGAAGCCCAGGGACGGGGGAGCCTGGTGGGCTGCCGTCTCTGGGGTCGCACAGAGTCAGACACGACTGAAGCGCCTCAGCAGCAGCAGCAACCAATGATGATAGCTATAATTTAGCACTTCGCACCAGCAGTAATACAGGAATGAACAAATTTCCATCAGGATACAAAAAGAAAAACATCAATCTTGTGTAAATTTTCATAGTTGTAAGTTTTGTATGCACACTAGAATTAAGAGAATGTCTCCTTACTTCCATTTAGGTAATTAAAGCTCCAAGACTCTATTTTTCCTAGAAAACTTTCCTTCACCTGCTGCTCCCTGCCACACCTTATCAAGTTACTTCAAAATTGCTTAATTTTCTCAGTTCACTTTATCTATATGCATAGGACTTGTCTCAGTAACTGAAACTCAATTTCAAAACACTTGCATCGTATTAGTTCTTCTAATATTTACTGAGTGCCTTCAGGGGTGCACAAAATTATATTATGGATAAGCTGATGGGGAAAGTGACTTGAGGTTGGGAGAAGACAATCCTTACCTCTGCCTGGAGCCCTGGACTCACCACAAATACATTGATATAGAAGAGACAGGGAAAATTACTAAAGAGACATACAGCTTTGATCGTAGAAGTACAGAAACAGTGCTGACAAGGGAGAGGTTAAATTTGGTAGCATGATGCAATCTGCCAGAATTTGATATGGCGCTTCTGAGTAAGTAAGAAATCATCAGTGCACATTTGCTATGATACAGATTCAGCTTTCACTGAATTTGAACAAAACCTTATTTTTCTTGCACCTTATCCTTTGACGCTCCAGAAGCCATTCAGTTGCCAAGAAATAGGCCAACAAATCACCAGCAAGCAGGTTTCACAAGATGATCATATAACCTCATGACTGACGGCCGTTTTGTAACGTTCCTAAGTTTTTAAAGGGTTTCCTTTATAGTAAGCTGTAATAAAATTAACACGAGTTATTCTCAGATAGTTAATATACAAAATGTGTAAATCATGAAAATAGGTACGAATCATAACAGTATTTTTCCAGAGATTCAGTAGAAATGAAATAACCAACCAATGTCACCTCCTCCTTACACACACACACACACACACACACACACACACACACACACTCTTTGCATCACCCGTGTAACAGAAGGCCACAGATTGTGCTGAAATTAGAATCTTCCTAGTTGTTTTAGTAGAGCTGCCGCCATGAAATACCACGATGTTTAAACAATAGAAATGTATTTTCTCACAGTTCTAAGGGCTTGAAGCCCAAGACCAAGGTGTCAGAAAGTTTGGGTTTTCTCCATGTCCTCACATGACCTGTCTCCTGAGTGGCAATTTCTTGGTGTTACTTCTGCTTCTTATAAGAACCTGAGTCACATCAGATTAGAGCGCAATCCTTGTGGCTCACTTAGCCCTTGTCACCTCTTTAAAGTCTCATCTCTAACTGCAGTCACATTCTGAGGTAATAGGGGTTAGCGCTTGAACATATGAATTGAGGGATGGGGGGTACAATTCATTGTATACCTGTGGCAGTTGTTTCACTTGACCAGTCAATCAATGAACACTTCCAGGCAGCTGTAAACATTATGCTGTAACATTACATTGGGGTGTGTTGCTAAAGACACGCTGAAGGGCAAAGGTGAATAAACGAAGCCCTTGAAATGCAGAGTCTCTTGCTCTGTGTGCATGCATGTTAAGTTGCTTCAATCGTGTCTGACTCTGGACAATTCTACGGATTGTATCCCACCAGACTCCTCTGTCTATGGAATTCTCCAGGCAAGAATACCGAAGGGGATTGCCATGCCCTCCTCCAGGGGATCTTCCCAGCCTCGGGATCTAACCTGTGGTTCTTGACCACTGGCGCCGCCCTCTTTCTCTAGCAGCCTGTGAATATTTTTACATAAAAGGAGATTGGTTTTGCCATACATCAACATGAATCCGCCACGGGTATATGGTATATGGCAAAACCAATGCAATATTGTAAAGTAATTAACCTCCAATTAAAAGAAATAAATTTATATTAAAAAAATAAAAGGAGATCAGGTTCTTCATTTCTAGAAAAGTTCGTTGTGCCTGATTGCTGGAGGGTTTACCCATACAACATCCATCCTGACTTTTTTTTTTTTTTTAGCTGTTTCTAGCATGAACCTGGTCTCTAACGGGAGGAGAGAGAAAGACAGAGAGAGGCACTTGACTGAGCAATAGAACCTGTGGAATTTAGGGCACTCTGAAACCACTGGATAAGAAGTGATTGCAGTTTCAGTATGGTGGGATACACAATGATAGGGTAGAGAGGGACTGAGGCGGAAGGGAGGGGAGAACCGCACACAGACTTGAACCTGAGCCGTAAACCTTCCTGGTTGCAGGGCCTTGATTAAACTTAACTTTCAGTCCTAACGCTAATATGAGACATGGTAGGTTTCTAGAAAGGTAAGAGAAGTATATACTCCAAAGTAAGCTCATTACTTTGCCAAGTCCCATCTACTGCCATTTCGTACTTACTTCTTAAAGTATTTTGCAATCTCCATTCATTAACTGTGAATTACAAGCATTTTATGAACTGTTCACTATTTACCAGCACTAAGCGGCTGTTGGATATAAAAAACAATTGAAGGTATATTTTTTGTTCTTAATAAGCTTGTCTATTCTACTCATGGAAAGGGCATATAAATAGTTTTCTACGTATTGCTTGCATTGAACATTTACATAAAGTACCTAAATTAAATTCAAATAACGAGTAAAACTTGAGTGTCTACTTTCTGATAGGCACTATGTTAGGAGTCAGGGCAACAAAGATGGAGGTGCTTGGAGAAGAATTTATTGAATTTGTTCTTAATCAAAGCACTAACACTAGAAATTAAAAATTTTAAACTCATTTATGTCATATATATCAGTTTATTCTCTGTTTATATTCTCATCTATAGTAGTGTCAAAATTACAAACTCATAAGTGAGTCGTTAATAATATTCTGAGTGTGTCTAAAGGTCTTTGGGCATGGGTATAATTCAAATTGACACTTCAATTAATCACATAATGTAATGTACTTGCAACATTTTTATCTCATGAAAATCTTTTAGCCATTTCAAAGTGTTTCATGGTGTTTAGATGTTTATAAATTCCCATTAAATTTCTGGTAACATCCATTTTATATGGATTTGCTCCAAAATTAGTCTGCAGGGCATGATCGTAGAAGTTAAGAGAGTCTTCAATTAGGTAATGCTTTCTGTTCAAATTGCACTTTACAGAAATCATTTTGTGCTTTAAGATATATGTCAACAAGTCACTTCTTTGATATAGGGGCTTCCAGAATTGATGCTTTTGAACTGTGGCATTGGAGAAGACTCTTGNACCACTTCTGTATTCTTGCCTTGAGAACCCCATGAACAGTATGAAAAGGCAAAATAATAGGATACTGAATGAGGAACTCCCCAGGTCAGTAGGTGCCCAGTATGCTACTGGAGATCCTATGACTTCATGCAACCCTAATTAGCTCTTTAAAGGCCAGTTCTCCACATTTGGTCACATGAGGGGTAAAGGCTTCAATATATGAATTTGGGTGGGGGGATACAATTCAACTCATAACATATATGTAAACAAGAGTTCATCAATAAGTTTTCTATCCCTCTATGACTCCATAGTTTTCTTTAGCAAATTATAAAACTGAAGAAGTAAATGCAGCAGAATTTTTACTGAAGGGAAACAAAGCGAATGTCCTAGATTATGTAATTGCTATGTTCACAAGGCTCCAGCTTGACTGCTCTGTGACTTAGGTAAAGTTATTTCTAATGTTCTTCTCTTCTTGCACCTTCTTTTAACATTGGTGTCTCCAGGCAACTTGTTCCTCTGCCCGTGTCTTCCTGTGGCTTATCTACCTTGGCTTTCCAAGTGAAGACTCATCCCCAGCTTCTACAATCAGTGTCTACCAATTTTTTATTTTTCATCCAGTTGAAGCAAGGAAGTTTCTGTTTTCTTTAGCTATTTAGAATTATTTGATAATTGTCACATTTCTCTCTTCAGTTACCCACTCATTCATATTTCTTTCAGCTCCCCGGTCACGTCGTTGCCTCCTTCCTATCCAATCTACGGTGTTTCATCGATCCCACAATGTACATTTTCCCTCATATCTTACATCTCTGAAATTGTGCTTCTTACAATCAATGGTACATCATATTTTATTAACTGGCAGGTTTTTCCTTCCTAGTGCTATATAAAGTGATATACTTTAAATCAGTGGAGTTGTAGATTCCATGAAATACAATATTGTCGTATCTAGTAGATCGAACAACCTCATATCTTTGAAATATGCCTACTTTTATCCATTTCCTCTGCCACTTCTCAAGGTCACACTACTATCATTTCTTCTGAGGATTATTGCAAGAGTCTCATCACTTCTGGTGTTGCTCACTAGTCAGCAGGGTTACCGTTTGCATCCATGGTCTACTTTGAAACTAAAATAATCTTTTAAAGTAAAAATTTAATTTTGTCTTCCCCTTCATTTTACTGACTTCCTGATGCTCAGAGTAAAAACCAGACTCCTTACTACGACTTACAAGCTTCTACATTAATCTAACCTATGCGTAACTTTTAATAGTTTCTTTATTTCATTTTGTGATCTACAGACCCACTGAATTTATTTCACTGTTTCAAATATGCCTTTTTGCTTTGCTCAGAAACTACATATACTAGTTTCACACCCCATTCCTCTTTCCCTAGCCATCTCTTTTTCACTTCTCACGTTTCACCTAGAACATTAGTTCGTCCATGAAATTTCCCTGACCTCCCGAAGTCCGGATTAAAGACACGTCTTCTATAACATTCGATAACTCTCCCACAAGCATTTACTTCTATTTGAATTGCCTATCTGTCTCTGGAATATGATAAACTTTATATTTATGACTATGGTTTGTATTTCCTTTGCTTCATTTCCCTTCTTCCAGTAAGAAGTCAGATCCTTTGCATATTATTTGCCTGGGGCATTTTTCAGGGCTGAAAAAGCTTATCTTTTGTAAAACCTAAACTCACTGAAGAGATTAAGATAGAAATGACTTTAGGACAGGCTTGGAGAGGAAGATTTCCTTCTGTGTGTGCTCCAAGATGTGAGAACTTGTTCCTTACTCTCTGAATGCATCCAAGGAAAGTGCCAATTTCAAAGGTTCGCACTGTGACACTGAGGAAAACTGCTTCCTAGACACAGGGACTCCAAGCCTCGTCTGAAATTCTAGGACCGAAGGATGAACAATACAGACACAATAAACTGGAGGACAGGAGGTGGGGGACCACATGGAATGAGCCAATGGGAGCCGGTGCACGAGGCCAGACATAGACAAGAGGGTTACCTCTGGAGACGGGGTGGAGAGCTGAATGAGAATACTGACTGATGCCGACCTTCTTGCCAGACTATTGAGGTGTGGACTATGAAACACAATTAGAATGATTAAAGAAAGAAACGCCATGCATTTTTGCATGACCAAGTTTGTGGACTGAGATTCAAAACCCATAATGTCTGCATTCTCCAGCACACTTTCAGGGCATTTCTTTCCTGCTTCTTTAGCTTGTTATTTATTAATTCATTTAACTTGTTTTTCAAATGCTTTTTTTGCATCCATTGATATGATTGTGGGATTTTTCATTTTTTTTCTATTGATGTAATGAGTAGTATTAGTTGATATTTGAATGATGAACCAGCATTGTATACCTGAGATAAATCCCACTTGTCCTTGGTGTTTAGATCTCGTTACACTATTTTTCGATTCAATTTGTTAATGTTTTGTTGATTTTTGCATCTGTGCTCATGAGACATATTTTATGCAGTTCTTCCCTTATACTGCCTTTGTTTTGTTTTGGCATTAGGCTGCTGCTAGCCTTATAGAGAATCCCAGGGACGGGGGAGCCTGGTGGGCTGCCGTCTATGGGGTCACACAGAGTCGGACACGACTGAAGTGACTTAGCAGCAGCAGCAGCAGCAGCAGCAGCCTTATAGAATGAAGTAGGATATATTCCCTCTGTCTCTATGCTCTGAAAGAGATTATAGAGGACTGGTATAATTTCTCTCTAAACGCTAGACAGAATTCATCAGTGAACCCGGTAGGGCCTGGTGCTTTCTGTTTTGGAAGATTACTAAGTGTTGATTTAGTCTCTTTAATAAAAATAAGCTTATTCAGATCATCTATTTCTTCTGAGTTTTGGCAGATTGTGTCTTTTAAGAAGCCGAATTTGAAATTCAAATATCAAATTTGTGGACAGAGAGTAAGACAAGTTGGTTCATAATGTTGGTCATCAGCTCACTAAAGCTCTGTTTACATGTTTTTTCAGTCTTTCAGTTTCCCCATCTATCTTTCATTTTGGAGAGTTTGCATTACTATACTTTCAGTTTCACAATTATCCTGTAATTTCTAATCTGCTGTTAATCTCATCTAGTGCATTTTAAAATTGAGTTTTAATTTTTAGAGCAGGTTTACTCTCATAGCGAAGTTGAGCAGAAGGCCCAGAGAGTTCCACCTCTCCTCTTCCGTCTCTTAGAGCCCACCTCCCACCAGTATCTCTCTCCAGTGTAGTAAGTTTGTTACAATTAATGAACCATCATCGATACATCATTATCAACAAGTCTTAGTTTATATTATGGTTCATCATTTGTGATGTACCTTCTGTGGTTTCCAACAGATGTATAATGAAATGTATCCACCCTTATTGTATCATACAGAATAGTTTCACTTCCCTAGAAGTCGCCTGTCCTCCAACTATTCTTCTGGTTTATCCTCTCCTGTCCCCTAACCCCAGGTCCTTGGCAAGCACTGATTTTTTATTTTTTCCTGAGATAAAATAGACATATAACATTGTATTAATTTTAGGTGTACCACATAATGATTTGATATATGTATATATTGCAAAACAATGATCAAAATAATATCTCTAATCATACAGTTACAAAATTTTCTTTTCTTGTGACAAGAACTTGTAAGGTCTACATCTTAGGAACTTTCAAATATACAAAACGATATTGTTAACAATAGTCACCATGCTGTACAGCTCCAGAACATCTCCAGAACTAATTTATTTTATAACTGGAAGCTTGTAGCTTTTAACCACTTTCATCCATTTAATTNTCTAATCATACAGTTACAAAATTTTCTTTTCTTGTGACAAGAACTTGTAAGGTCTACGTCTTAGGAACTTTCAAATATACAAAACGATATTGTTAACAATAGTCACCGTGCTGTACAGCTCCAGAACATCTCCAGAACTAATTTATTTTATAACTGGAAGTTTGTAGCTTTTAACCACTTTCATCCATTTAATTCTCCACCCCTTGTCTCTGCTGCTGCTGCTAAGTCACTTCAGTCGTGTCTGACTCTGTGCGACCCCAGAGACCAGGCTCCCCTGTCCCTGGGACTCTTCAGGCAAGAACACTGGAGTGGGTTGACATTTCCTTCTCCAGTGCATGAAAGTGAAAAGAGAAAGTGAAGTCACTAAGTCGTGTCCGACTCCTAGTGACCCCATGGACTGCAGCCTACCAGGCTCCTCTGCCCATGGGATTTTCCAGGCAAGAATACCAGAGTGGGTTGCCATTGCCTTGTCTCTGGCAATCACNCTAAGTCGTGTCCGACTCCTAGTGACGCCATGGACTGCAGCCTACCAGGCTCCTCTGCCCATGGGATTTTCCAGGCAAGAATACCAGAGTGGGTTGCCATTGCCTTGTCTCTGGCAACCACCAAATTGTCCTATGAGTTTAATTTTTTTTTTGATTCCACATCCAGGTGAGATCATACAATATTTGTCTTTCTCTGTCTGACTTGTTTCATTTAGCATCTGCTTCTCCATCTTGAGAGCTTTCCTTGCCCTCTTTGCCCGTCTCCCTTCCTCCCTTTCATCTACCTCACCGAACCTTATAATTCTTAATTCCTGAGTTTAAAAATATTTTAAAAGATTACAGAGATATCCCAGGGTGTCCCCTGGTTGCAGACATATTTCTCACCCACTGGATTAGATCTTGGAACAGAAAAAGGACGACAGTGTCTTAGTTGGTGAAATTTGAACAAGCTTTGTCACTTAGTTACTAATATAACACCAATGTCACTTTCCTGGTTTTGATCACTGTACTAAAGTTATATAAGTTGTTAACATTAGAGGATGCTGAATGAAGACTATATATAAACTTCTGTATTATTTGAAAATTTTTTCTTTGATAGAAATAAGGCTGAGGTGTTTTTTTTTTTTATTAGATTTTGTCTTTTTAAAAATTTTTATTGGAGTATATAGTTGCTTTACCCTGTTGTGTTAGCTTCCACTGTACAGCAAGATGAATCATTATACGTATNTGTCTCTTCCAACACCACAATTCAAAAGCATTAACTCTTTGACGCTCAGCCTTCTTTATGGTCCAACTCTCTCATCTGTATATGACTACTGGGAAAATCATAGCTTTGACTCTGTGGACCTTTGTTGGCAAAGGGATGTCTCTGCTTTTTAATATGCTGTCTAGGTTTGTCATAGCTTTTCTTTCAAGGAGCAAGTCTCTTAATTTTGTGGCTGCAGTCACTGTTTAAGATCAGTTTATGAAAAAAATAAAAGGCTTCTGTTTTGGACATTCTCTTTGTTGTAGAGCACTTGCTGTGGGAAAAGGCATGCCGTGAGCATCCTAAGAAGTGGTCCACCTGGGAGGAAACAGGAGCCTCCTGCCAAGTGCCCTGTAAGTGAGGTTGGAATGAGATTCTCCACAGCCAATCTAACTGTTGGAGAGCGTGCCCAGTCCAGCAGCTTCAAGGCAGTCTTGCGAGAAACCATGAACTAGAATCACCTAACGAAGCAGGGCCTGGATTTCTGACACTGAAACTTTGTGAGATGATAAATTCTTAATGTTTTTAAGCTTCTAAACTCCAGGATCCTTTGTTATGCAGCAATAGATAAACTTTATATACCCTTTTTATACTCAACAAATTATTTTTAGCAATAGTAGTGAAACAAAAGCAGAAATAATAATGACTGGAAACAAATATAAACAATGAAAACTTTTTCATTTCGAACTTGACTATCTAACTGTGACAGTTTCAAAAAAATTGAAAAATAAAAGGAATTTTATAATACAAAAAAGGAGTGAAGTGATGATATGTATCTTTAATTGCATTAAAATATTCTTTTTTTCTAAAAAGGGAATAATTTATACCTATGTTTGGCCACTTGAAGTAATGAATAAATTGCAAATCCTGCTTGGAGGATTTCTGCAAATATATTGATGATTTAGTTAAAAGTTATCTTCTTGGCATATTTATCCTCAGTATACAGAGAAAAAGAGCATTATTACTCACCACAAAAATAACAGCAGAGCAACAGCTTGCATCAAATTATGATGTTCTAATACCCATCAGGGTAATATGATATACCAGGTTTAGGTGAGAAGGCTTAAAATTGGCAGCCTCTAATTTTTTCTGGGGCTGCTAGAGGAAGGTATTAATCAATACCTTGGACTGTAAGAAAATATGCTCTAAGGGAAGAGGGGGAGAGGCATGGCTAGATTTATTGCCCTAGAATACAAAGAAATATCTCTCGGGAGAGAAAGAAGGCTTGTTCCCAGCTCATCATCTTAACAGGAATCCTGTTAAATGTTGCAAAACTAGTTTCTATCTTAAAAAAAAAAAATGAGTAAATCATTTTTGTGGTGGTTGCTGTTTAGTCAGTCAGTCATGTCTGACCCTTTGTGACCCCATGGACAGTAGCCCACCAGACTCCTCTGTCTGTGGGATTTCCCAGGCACAAATACTGGAGTGGGTCACCATTCCCTTCTCCAGGGGATCTTCCCGACTGAGGGATCCAACCCCCATCTCTTGCATCTCCTGCATTGGCAGGGGGATTCTTTACTTCTGGGACACCGAGGAAACCCAAACTAAAAAAATTCTCTGTTTTTTTCTGATTGCATTTCTGTTTCCATTTTCTTTTAAAAACAGACTCATGACTGGTTTGCAGTGAGACAAGCTCATGCAAATTAGATGAAATTCAATAGTTACTGGTTATTTAACTACAACTAAGTAACACAGGCGCTAAACTTTTAACTATTTATAATTTGTTCCTTGCATGCTTTAGGGCAAAATAGAAGGATAAAAAATATGTAATTTTATAAAATTTGGAAACACCTTTTCAAAAAAATCACACTAAAGAGCAAGCTTAAGAATATGGAAACATTGGATCTTAGGTAAAGAAAGACAAAATTTAGACTAGTAATAAATATACATTTTACAAATACTTATTTCCAAAGCATGAGATTTAATCTTTGATTTATTTAAAATTACTGTATGTTCATCACACAATAATAAATTCAAATAGGCATATTCAAAAAAAAGTTTATATATATACACTACAAGAAGTTATCATAGGAGATTATAACCATACTATTAACATGTACTATGATTTCAAATACAAACCATTAGAGATGCCAGTAATGTGTAATCTGAGAAGAAATTGCAACTTATAAATGTTCATACTTCTTTTGTAGGGACAATTTAGAGATGTTATTGCTGTACTATAATGATAACATAATGTTCTCATTTTAAGAGTTTCTTGCAAAGCTCTCAAAAATTCTGCTATTTTATTTAAGATGCATTTGCACTTTAAGTTGTATGTTTAAAAATTATTTTTCTATAAACTTACAATAGCTTCAGAACAAAGCTGTGTAAAATTCTATGAACTAATTGGCAATTAAATCCTAACATATTTACCATGGTAGTAACAAAGTGCAGAGATATAACAAAAAGGCATTATACTTGGGATTACACATTTGGGAATTCTTGTGTAGGCTCCTTGGAAAGTAATTTGGCTCAATTCCTTCTTCTCTCACTAGCAGAGGCCCGCATATTTTAGCATTTAATTAGAGTGCTCAACAAGTTCCTTTTTTACACAATACAATTTAAATGATAATAATGACTATATGTATTAACTTATTAATGAGATATTTTCAGTAAATTCAATAACTTTAGTGGAGTTTATCAGTGGTGCTGTGGTAAAGAATCCACCTGCCAATGCAGGAGACAAGACTTTGATCCTGGCTTGGGAAGATCCCCTGGAGGAGGAAATGGCAACCCACTCCAGTATTCTTGCCAGGAGAATCCGTGAACAGAGGAGTCTGGCGGGCTACTGTCCATGGGGTCACAAAGAGTTGGACATGACTGAGCGCTCACACACTAACCGGTAGTCTCCCTGTACCTCACTTTCCGTACTCAGTAAGACAGAGACAGAAAGGAAAACTCTTATAAACGTCCAGAAAGACATCCTCAATGGTTATTTTTATATTTTTGAAGACAGATGAAGCAAAGGGAAACTACTTTATCTGTGCTTAGTGTATCCCAGGGTACCACTAAGGGATTTGCATATGAAATATTGTTTAATCCTTTGATGTGTCTACAATATTATCTGATCTTACAGACCAGGAAATTGAGGGTCCTAGAGGCTAATGAACACACCCAATCTAGATAATAGAAGTCATCCTAGATTCTTCCTTCTATTTTCCTCCATGTACACACAATTAGGTTGTATCTATTTACATCTCCTCAGCAAGTTGTTAACCCTATTCTCCTATTCTGCTAGTTAGATTTTATCTTATTTCATGTTGTGTAATAGCTTCCTATCTGTTCTCTCTAAATCCAGTCTTCATCTGCAAACTGACCACTAAAAATATCGATAGAGTTGTTTCTGCTTGGTCACTAAGTCACGTCTGACTCTTTGTGACCCCATGGACTGTAGCCTGCCAGGCTCCTCTGTCCAAGGAATTTCCTAGTCAAAAATACTGGAGTGGGTTGCCATTTCCTCTTGCAAGGGATCTTCCTGGCCCAGAGAAGGAACCCACTTCTCTGGCACTGCAGGCAGATTCTTTACCAGTGAGCCACTATTTAAAATATGAATCATAAAAATGTCATTTCCTTTCCTACATCTCTGTAATATCAAGCTCAGTCTTCTACACATGGCATACAAACACTTCCACGCATGGATTCCAAAAGGCTCTTTACAGCTACTCTCTCATATTGCATGCTTCAATAAAATAGAAATGTCAGTAGTTCTTATTCAATACTACTTTAAAATCCTTGCCCTGGGGTTCACTCTCTGCAGCTTCCCTTCTACTAACTCTGTACTTTAGATACCTCTTACTCTTCCTTTTAGATGTCATCCTCTCCAGGAAGACACTGCTCTTTTTAGAGTAGAGTTCCTCCCATATATTTTCATAGCATCTTGTGAATAGCTCTACAATCATATTTATTGGTTATACCAAATTATTCTTCAGAAAAACTCTTTCTACATAATTGAAAACCCATGTTATTGAGAAATGTGCAGTTAGGGATGTAAAATTATTATTCAATGTGATTATACTTTCATAAATCTATCATGATTTTTATTAGGAGTCTCTCTGGGTTTAATAAATTGAGGACTCTGACTACCTTCTGACTACCTGAATAAAAATGTCAGTAACTCATATAATCAATAAATCATTGGCTCCCTTACATAACTAAAAACCCAAGTTATTTTAATTTTTATAATTATGGAAACATTGTATGCATTAAAAAATATTGAAATGTCTTTGATTCTTCATTTTTTCCAAATTATATTTAAGGTAAAACTGAATATCTAAATTGGAATGGAAAAGATTGCTTCTTTAACTGAATCTAAGATTGGGAATCAACATGTCTGTTTGTCTCCTAGGGTCTCTCATGGAGAATTTTCAGGAAAACCTAGGATTCCACAGCATGCTGCTTGAGAATCATTGATATATTGAAACCTTATCACTTTCTGTTTCAAATATAATGCATTTTAAAATAATTTTGTCTTATTTTTCTAAATATTGCCCTTTATTTTATAAGTTTGACACATGGTTCATGTAAACTCAGCCTTATCTTCTTAAAAAAAAATTGTATGGTGAAATTGGAGGCTCCAGGCCATTGTTCCCACATGAAGATGCTAAATGAACAATAATAAATGAACTAAAACACCTTTATGAGGGCTCTAGATACCACTTAAAAAGGTGCAGCTGTTTTTATTCCCAAGAGAATATACATAGTAGCTGAAAACCACAAGAAAAAAAACCCATATATTTGTTTATCACAAGTCCTTCCTATTAGCAGTACCTGAACATGTAAGTGGATTTAAGTTCTCAGTCAAAAACTAAACATTCAGTAAATGAATTACAAAAACAGAATCTAACTAAATGCTTTCTATAGGGAGTCACCTGACACCTAAGGATACACATAGGTTGAAAGTGAAAGGAAAGAAAATGATATTTCATGCAAACATTAATCAAAAGAGAGCAGGGGTGGCTATACAAATATCAGACAACATGGACTTATGGTCAAAAACTATTACAATAGACAGGACATGATATAATGAAAAGGGGACACTTGACAAAGAGGATATAACAATTACAACTCCATATGTATCAAACATTAGAGTTTCTGAATATATGAGGCAAACATTGAGATAATTGAAGGGAGAAACAGACAACAACACAAGAATAGTAAGAGAGTTTAATACTACACTTTCAAACTAGATAGAATAATCAGACAGAAGATTGATAAGAAAATCAATTTGACAAATTTAGACTCAACAGACATATACAGCACACTTCACAAAACATCAGAATACAGTCCTCTCAAGTGCACATGAAATATTCTTCAAGATGGACTCTATGTTAAAGCTGTTAAATAAGTCTTCNAACTCCATATGTATCAAACATTAGAGTTTCTGAATATATGAGGCAAACATTGAGATAATTGAAGGGAGAAATAGACAACAACACAAGAATAGTAAGAGAGTTTAATACTACACTTTCAAACTAGATAGAATAATTAGACAGAAGATTGATAAGAAAATCAATTTGACAAATTTAGACTCAACATATACAGAACACTTCACAAAACATCAGAATACAGTCTTCTCAAGTGCACATGAAATATTCTTCAAGATGGACTCTATGTTAAAGCTGTTAAATAAGTCTTAATTAATTTAAAAACACTAAAACATGTAAACTTTCCTTCCTGATCACAATGCATTAACACTAGAAATCAANACATATACAGAACACTTCACAAAACATCAGAATACAGTCTTCTCAAGTGCACATGAAATATTCTTCAAGATGGACTCTATGTTAAAGCTGTTAAATAAGTCTTCATTAATTTAAAAACACTAAAACATGTAAACTTTCCTTCCTGATCACAATGCATTAACACTAGAAATCAATAGGAGAAATAAAACTGAAAAATCCATGAATATGTGGAAATCATACAATACACTCTCAAACAATAACTGGGTGAAAGGAGAAATCACAAAGGAAATTAGAGAATATCTTGAGCAAATGATATGAAACATATCAAAACTTATAAAATGCAATGACTGCAGTGCCAAGAGGGAAATTTATAACTGCAAATGATTACATTAAGAATTAATAAAGATTTCAGATCAACAACCTAGCTTTACATCTTAAGAAAATAGTTGTGAAGAAAAAACTAGGCCCAAAGCTTTTAGAGGAAGGACATAATAAATAATTGAGTTAAGATGAATAAAATAGAAAAAATAAAAACAACAGAGAAAAAACAACAAAAACAAGGAGTCATTTAAAAAAAATATCTACAAACATTTAACTACATTAATTAAGAAAAAAAGCAAAGACTAAAATAAATCAGAAATTAATGATAGTGCCTTCACAGTTGATTTTTTAGAGAAATGTAAAGGATCATAAGGAAATACCATGAAATAACATATGCCAAATTAAATAACCTGGATGAAGCTTATAAATAAGAATTACTACTAATCCTCCCCAAACTCTCCCAATAAATTGAAGTGGAGAATATTTACAATCACATTCTATGAAGCTAGAGTTATCCTCGTACTAAAGCCAGAAAGGGCTTCCTTGGTGGCACAGTGGTAAAGAATTCACCTGCAAATTCAGGAGATGAAAGAGGCATAGGTTTGATCCCTCAGTCAGGAAGATCCCCTGCAATAGGAAATAGCAACCCAGTCTAGTATTCTTGCTTGGAAAATTGCATGGACAAAGGAGCCTGCATGACAGGCTATATAGCTCATGGGATTACAAAGAGTTGAACACTACTGAGTGACTGAGCACAAAGTCAGAAAAGAGTCTACAACAAAATCCCTATGAACAAATGATGCAAAAATCCTCAACAAAAATACTAGCAAACTGAATTCAATAACCCATTAAAAGGATTATACAGCATGATGAGTGGAATTTATTGATGGAACACAAGGATAGGTCAACATACAAAAATCAATCAATGTAATTACCACATTAAGAGAATAATTAAAAAAAGATCACCTCAATTGATGTAAATAAACCATTTGACAAAATTCAACAGTATTCCATGATAAAAGTGCTCAACAAACTAGCAATAGAAAGAAACTACTTCAACATAGTAAAGGCCATATATCAAAAGGCCACCACTAACATCATACTCAATGGTGAAAGACTGAAAGCTTTCAGGAAGAATATACAGATCTTTGTTTTTGCCACTTCTATTCAACATAATATTTGGAGGTCCTAACCGGAACAATTAGAGAAGAGAAAAAATGTATTCTAAATTGGAAAAGCATTAAAATTATTTCTATTGACAGATAACATTGTCTTATATGTAGAAAATCCAAGATCACACACAACTGTTCAGCACAAACTGTTCAGTTCAGTTCAGTTCAGTCGCTAGTCATGTCCGACTCTTTGAGACCCCATGAATTGCAGCACACCAGGCCTCCCCATCCATCACCAACTCCCAGAGTTTACTCAGACTCACACACATTGAGTCAGTGATGCCATGCAGCCATCTCATCCTCTGTCGTCCCCTTCTCCTCCTGACCCCAATCCCTCTCAGCATCAGAGTCTTTTCCAATGAGTCAACTCTTTGCACGAGGTGGCCATAGTACTGGAGCTTCAGCTTTAGCATCATTCCTTCCAAAGAAATCCCA
>SJYA01003144.1:722643-746948 GCA_006410615.1 Neotragus moschatus | reverse complement strand
TTATTGTGATCCACACAGTTAAAGGCTTTGGCATAGCCAAGAAAGCAGAAATAGATGTTTTTCTGGAACTCTCTTGCTTTTTCCATGATCCAGCGGATGTTGGCAATTTGATCTCTGGTTCCTCTGTCTTTTCTAAAAACAGCTTGAACTTCTGGAAGTTCACAGTTCTCGTATTGCTGAAGCCTGGCTTGGAGAATTTTGAGCATTATTTCACTAGCATGTGAGATGAGTGCAATTTTGCGGTAGTTTGAACATTCTTTGGCATTGCCTTTCTTTGGGATTGGAATAAAAACTGACCTTTTCCAGTCTGTTAGAACTAATAAATAAATTCAACAAAGTAGTTCAAAGTTAACACACTTGAATTCGAATTCATTATATTTTTGTACACTGCAGTAAGCAATCTTAAAAAGAAATTAAGAGAAGATATCCATTTATAATATCAAAAATAATAAATTACTGAAGAATAAGCTTTAGCAAACAAACAAAAGACTTGTACACTGAAAACTACAAGCTTTGCTGAAAGACATCACAAATGTAAAGACATTATACGCTCATGGATTAGAAAGCTTAATAATGTCAACTTGTTCATACTTCCAAAAGTAACCCACAGATTTAATGCAATCCATACTAAAATGCCAATAGCCTTTTTCATAGACATGAAAATCTATTCTAAATTTCATATGCCATCCAAAGATACCCTGAGTAGGCAAAACAATCTAGAAAAAGATGTATAAAGTTGAGAGTTTCATATTTCCTGAATCCAAAATTTATTACAGATCTACAGTAATCAAAAAAGTGTGGAACTAACATAAAGAAAGACATACAGAACAATAGAATAAAATTAAGAGCTTAAATAAAGCCTCACATACGTGGTCAAGAGCTTTTTTGGCAAGGGTGCCAAAATCATTCAGCAGGAAAGGGCAGTCATTTCAACAAGTAGTTCTAGGAAAATGAGATATAAATGTGGGAAAAAATTTATCTCTTATCTTATATAAAAATTAACCAAAAAATGAATCAAAGATGCAAATATAAAATCTAAAACTATAAAACTCTTAGAAAAACATATGAGAAAGCTTCATGACATTGGATTTTTAATGATTTGTTGGATATGACACAAAAGCACAGGCAACAATGGTGAAAATAGATAAACTGGACTGCTTCAAAACAAAACAAAACAAAAAATCTGTGAATCAAAGATCCATCAACACAGTGGAAAGGAAATCTATAGAATGGGAGACATATTTGCTCCCATATAACTCCTATACCTGCCTGACAAGGAGTTAATATCCTGAATATATATAGAACTTCTGTAACTCAACAACAACAAAAGCAAATATCCCGTTAAAAAATTATCAACAGATTTTTTTTTTCTCTGAAAAAGACATACAAATGGTCAACAAGCACATGAAAAGATAGATGCTCAGTATTACTAATCGTTTTGGAAACACAAATCAAAATCACACTGAATATTACTTCACTCCATTTGCATAACTGCTATAAAAAAAAACAGAAAATAACAAATGTTGACAAGGATGTGGGAAAGTTGAACCTTTGTGTACTGCTGGAAATGTAAAATTGTGCTGCTGCTATTGAAAAGTTATGGCAGTTCTTCAAAAAATTAAAACTAGAGTTATTGTATGACCTAGCAATTCCATTTCTGGATTGTATGGAAAGGAACTGAATTTTGAGTCTGAAAGCGATATTTGCAAAACTATCTTCACAGAAGCATTACATACAACATCCAAAAGGAAAGAGCTACCCAAGTTTCCACTGATGGACAAAGTGTGGTATATACACATAAAGACTATCATTCATCCTTAAAAAGGAAGGGGATTCTGACGCCTGGTACGATATGGATGAAACTTGAGGACATTAAGCTCAGAAAGCCAGTCACACAAAAATATTGTATGATTTCACTTATATGAGTTATCTAGTAGAGTCAAATTCTCAGAAACAAAAAGCAAAATGGGGGTTTCCTGAGGCTAGGCAAGGGGAAAATGAAGAGCTGTTCCAAACAAGGTATAGGTTTCTCAAGATGAAAAGGTTCTGCAAATCTGTTGTAACAATGTGAATATACTAAACACTATTGAACTACACACTTAAAAATTATCAAGATGGTAAATTTAAGATGCATATTTTATCACAATAAAATTAAGATGTATAAAACCACAGCCTATATTAAACAATATGTCAGAAATAACTATTTGTATATCTTGCAAATTCCTTAGCAATATTTAACAGTCACTACGATTTCATAGAGATTTGGAGGTATGCAATATATCTTTGTTTTCTAATTTCTGAATCTCCATTTCAACAGGGAAATCTATATAATTGTCTTTCAGACACTGGGGGCTTCTTTATGGCCATTTGAATTTGGCAGTTCAGTCACTCACTCGTGTCCAGCTCTTTGTGACACCATGGACCGCAGCATGCCAGACTTCCCTGTCCTTCACCATCACCTGGAGCTTGCTCAAACTCATGTCCACTGAGTCGNCTATATAATTGTCTTTCAGACACTGGGGGCTTCTTTATGGCCATTTGAATTTGGCAGTTCAGTCACTCACTCGTGTCCAGCTCTTTGTGACACCATGGACCGCAGCATGCCAGACTTCCCTGTCCTTCACCATCACCTGGAGCTTGCTCAAACTCATGTCCACTGAGTCGGTGATGCCGTCCAACTATCTCATCCTCTGTCATCCCCTTCTCCTCCTGCCTTCAATCTTTCCCAGCATCAGGGTCTTTTCCAGTAAGTTGGCTCTTTGCATAAGGTGGCCAAAGTATTGGGATTTCAGCTTCATCATCAGTCCTTCCAATGAATATTCAGGATTGATTTCCTTTAGGATTGACTTGTTGGATCTCCTTGCAGTCCAAGGGACTCTCAAGAGTCTTCCCCAACATCACAGTTCAAAAGCGTCAGTTCTTCAGTGCTCAGCCTTCTTTACCGCATTCTACATTCTAGTTATTTTTCTGTATTCATTATTTGCACTTATTCAAACTGACATACTGTTTTGAATGCTTATCGTAGCTTTCTCACCTTTAAAAAAAATTTTTTTTTTTGGCTTGTCTATACTCACTTGTCACTTCAAAATATTTGACTAAACTTACTAGAAAATTTTCCTCTGCATGTGACTAACTGTAATCCATGTGTTTGTCCTTAGGTTCTTTATAGCTTTATTTAGAACATCTTCACTTTCCCATTTAGATGAATATATCCTGATTCCTCATCACACATATGGTCTGAAACCTAGCATTTTTTTTTTTTTTTTCTCCACTAAGTCTTAGGAATCTCATTGGCAGTACATTTTCCCTAGTTCCATTTTATTCTGGTATCCTATTCGTGCTGAAGTCTCTGGCTGTTAAGTATTTCACCTGGTGTTATGCTCTCACTCTGCTAAGTGGAGGCAGATGAGCAAGGATGTATTTCTTTGATTTTCACAAAATCACAGTCACAGTGCAGTTTCATAAAGCAGATTTTAGAGCTAACTTATAGGTAAGTCACGCCCAACCAATTTAAAGTGAAGATTCATTATTGCTTTTCTTAAAACTCCTTTGGGTGTTTCTGTTAAATGGAATTTACTTTTAGATAAATTTCCTTACATCCTTTCTGGTCTTTCTGCCTTCTCATTTGTCAAGTTCTCATACCTTCAGGGAGAAGGAAATGGCAACCCACTCCAGTATTCTTGCCTGGAAAATCCCATGGACAGAGGAGCCTGGTGGGCTGCAGACCATGGTGTCGCAGAGTTGGGCACGACTGAGTAACTAACACACATACCTTCAGGCCGAATCCTACAAGCACTTCCTCTAATTAAAAAAATTTTTGCAATGTCTAATTTTAGTCATGATTTTAAAAATACTGAAGTACTATATAATATATAGAAAACAGCATAGTTCTTTAAAGTATAGCTCAATAGGTTACCAGGTAAGGAACACATCTGTGTGACCACCACTTAAGGGAAAAAGCAAAATTTAATCAATCCTTGAAAGCCCTCATTATATTCAAATTCCCCACCTTTCCTCCTCCCCTGTGGAAGATTTATCTGTTTATTTACCCTTGATACTTTGTCATACTGAAATCACCACTTTGTATTCTGTTGTGTCTGGACTGATTTGATCAATACTTTTGGTGAGATAATTCCATGCTTTTTTACAAACTTGTAGTTCTTTCATTTCTTTGTTGACCAGCTCTAGTTCTTCCATCTTCTTTGCTAAATATAATTTTTTTTTAGCCATTCCACCATTGATAGATATTAGGGTCATTGCCACTTTGGAACTTTTATGAACACAGACATGTGGACATTCACTTCCATATCTTTTGGCACACGTGAGTGAAGTGAAAGTCGCTCAGTTGTGTCCAGCTCTTTGTGACCCTATGGACTAATGGTCCATGGAATTCTCCAGGCCAGAACACTGGAGTGGGTAGCCTTTCCCACTAAGGAATCTTCCCAACCCCGGGATCAAACTCAGGTCTCCCACACTGCACGCAGATTCTTTATCAACTAAGTGACAATGGAAGCCCAAGAATACTGGAGTGGGTAGCCTTTCCCTTCTCCAGCAGATCTTTCTGACCCAGGAATTGAACTGAGGTCTCCTGCATTGCAGGTGGATTCTTTACCAACTGAGCTATCAGGGAAGCCCTTTTTGTGCACATACACATGCAATTTCAGTTCAGCTTATGTTCAGAAATGGAATTCCTGGACTAGTTGGTACGTATGGAGAAGGAGAAAAGGATGTGAAATGGCTGGATGGCATCACTGATGCAATGGACATGAACTTGGTCAAACTTTGGGAGATGGTGAGGGACAGGGAGGCCTGGCATGCGGGTCCATGGGGTTGTAAAGAGTAGCACACGGCTGGGTGACTGAACAACAATAGCAACAACATGGTGTGTATAGGTTCATATGTTTTAGCTAATACTAAACGGCTCCCAAAGCCACTGTACAAGTTTACTCCTGTCAATAATGGATGAGATTTCCAGTTGCTGTGCATTTTCCCAAACATTTGGTATTTTTCATCTTTATTTATTCTGGGGGAGGGTGCATACAGTAGTATCTCTTTGTGGTTTTAATTTGTATATTCCTGATAACGAATGCTGAGGGCCAAAGAATTGATGCTTTTGAACTGTGGTGTTGGAGAAGACTCTTGAGAGTCCCTTGGACTGCAAGGAGATCCAACCAGTCCATTCTGAAGGAGATGGGCCCTGGGATTTCTTTGGAAGGAATGATGCTAAAGCTGAAACTCCAATACTTTGGCCACCTGATGCGAAGAGCTGACTCATTTGAAAAGACCCTGATGCAGGTAAAGATTGAGGGCAGGAGGAGAAGGGGACGACAGAGGATGAGATGGTTGGATGGCATCACCGATTCAATGGACATGGGTTTGGGTGGACTCTGGCAGTTGGTGATGGACAGGGAGGCCTGGCGTGCTGTGGTTCATGGGGTCACAAAGAGTTGAACACGACTGAGCAACTGAATTGAGTGACTGACTGATAATGAATGAGGCTGAGTAGCTTTTCATGTATTTATTGCCCACTTGTGGAGAAGGCAATGGCAACCCACTCCAGTACTCTTGCTTGGAAAATCCCATGGATGGGGGAGCCTGGTAGGTTGCAGTCCATGGAGTCGCTAAGAGTCGGACCCGACTGAGTGACTTCACTTTCACTTTTCACTTTCATTCCTTGGAGAAGGAAACGGCAACCCACTCCAGTGTTCTTGNTATCTCTTTGTGGTTTTAATTTGTATATTCCTGATAACGAATGCTGAGGGCCAAAGAATTGATGCTTTTGAACTGTGGTGTTGGAGAAGACTCTTGAGAGTCCCTTGGACTGCAAGGAGATCCAACCAGTCCATTCTGAAGGAGATGGGCCCTGGGATTTCTTTGGAAGGAATGATGCTAAAGCTGAAACTCCAATACTTTGGCCACCTGATGCGAAGAGCTGACTCATTTGAAAAGACCCTGATGCAGGTAAAGATTGAGGGCAGGAGGAGAAGGGGACGACAGAGGATGAGATGGTTGGATGGCATCACCGATTCAATGGACATGGGTTTGGGTGGACTCTGGCAGTTGGTGATGGACAGGGAGGCCTGGCGTGCTGTGGTTCATGGGGTCACAAAGAGTTGAACACGACTGAGCAACTGAATTGAGTGACTGACTGATAATGAATGAGGCTGAGTAGCTTTTCATGTATTTATTGCCCACTTGTGGAGAAGGCAATGGCAACCCACTCCAGTACTCTTGCTTGGAAAATCCCATGGATGGGGGAGCCTGGTAGGTTGCAGTCCATGGAGTCGCTAAGAGTCGGACCCGACTGAGTGACTTCACTTTCACTTTTCACTTTCATTCCTTGGAGAAGGAAACGGCAACCCACTCCAGTGTTCTTGTCTGGAGAATCCCAGGGACAGGGGATCCCGGTGGGCTGCCATCATCTATGGGGTCACACAGAGTCAGACACGACTGGAGCGACTTAGCAGCAGCAGCAGCAGCACTGCCCACTTAGAGTACCTGTTCCGGTCTCTTATCTATGCCTCTATCAATGTGTCTGTTTTTCCCTTATTGATTTGTAGATCTTCCTGACCCAGGGTTCAAGCTCACATCTCCTTTGTCTCCTGCATTGGCAGGTGGATTCTTCATCACGGTTCTACCTAGAAAGCCCCATATGGATCAGGGTAGGCCCTAAATCTAATGGGAATGTCCTTATAATAGAAAAGATATACCGAGGCAGAGAGAAGGCCATATGAAAACAGAGATAAAGATTGTAATGATGAAGCTATGAGGCGAAGGATGTCAAGAATTGCTGGGAGACATTAGAAGCTAAGAAGTGGTGAGGGAGATTCTTCTAGAGGGTCTTCAGATGGAGCATAGCCCTACTGATACCTTGACTTCACACTGCTGGACTGAGATAATATAACTGAGATAATAAATTTATGTTGGCAGAAGACACTAAGTTTTTGGTAATTTTTAAATGACAATTCTAGGAAAATAATCCAGCTTCTCAGAATGAGTTTGTATTTGTTTATATGTTGTGTTTTCTAGCTGGGCTGTGAAGTTACCTCCTGAAACAATAATTTAATGATTTGTCAAATGTAATACCTTCTAAGCCATTCTCTTCAAATATTTCTGGTCTTTTACCTTTTTCCTCAATCTGGGACTCCAGCTGCACATGGGTAAGACATTTCCACATATCCATAGATGACTCAAATACTTCCTATCTTTTGCATCATTTCTGTTCTCTGTGTTTCACTCTGTGTATGTTTATCTTATAAATCTTCCAGTTAACATAATTTCTCTTCAGTTGTCTAACCTTCTACTCAACCTATCCATGGGCTTTTAATTTCAGTTTTTACATTTTTTAGTTTTGAGTTTATCCTTGGTTTGTTTTTATAGTTTTGTAGCTTTCAGTGCTCTGTCAAAATTCTTAATCACATATTTTAATCCCTTGGTTATATCAAGCAAAACTGTCTCAAAATCTGCATCTGCATATAGAGGCAATTATATGTCAGGTTGTTCCCTTTGGTTTTCACTAACATGACCTCATTATCTTATATGCCTGGTATTTTTAACTGAGGGCTGAACATGTTACAAGAAAAAAAAATTGAAATAATTTGAGGCTCTGGATGATGTAATCTTTCTCCAGAGAGGAACAGAGTTTGCTTCTGGTTGACTGTTACTTGAGGGACAGTTGCAACATAATCTTAATCCAATCAATACTTGAAGTGATTCAAATCTAGCTTTAAATTTCTGCTTATTGAATTTCCAGATTCGTTTTTCTTGAACATCTGCTTGTTGAGTTTACCAAAATCTTTTTGGTGACTCTAAAATTTACTTTTTCTTCTTACAGTTCCATGGGTCTTCTGAAATCTAAGGTCAGTGTCTAGTCTCTTGGTATCTGCTTCAAATTCAATAAAACTATCTGGAGGAAAAACAGCTCCAAATGCTGGGTTAACTGCTCTGGGTTATCTATTCTAATGCCTGANTTATTCTTATAGTTCCATGGGTCTTCTGAAATCTAAGGTCAGTGTCTAGTCTCTTGGTATCTGCTTCAAATTCAATAGAACTATCTGGAGGAAAAACAGCTCCAAATGCTGGGTTAACTGCTCTGGGTTATCTATTCTAATGCCTGATTTGTTCAAAATATATTGTCTGTACTAATTACAATAGGAAGGTTAGCGTGAATCATTTCATCTGCAATGCTCGAGATCTTAGAAAATCCTGCCTTTTCATCTTCATAAAAAATAATTTTTGTCGCTGTCACTTACTTGGTTGAGGGTTTCACACCACATAGCCAAAAAATAACTAATGTGCTTTACTTAACAAAAGGAAAAAAAAAAAAAAAGTCAATTGTTTCAGACTTTACTCTTTAGCAGCAAGACTTTGATATTTCAGGTTTCTCTTTATCACACCCATGTCCACTGAAGTGGAAGGAAGACATACAGGGCTTTATATATTACACTGATATGAATTATGCTATTTGGCAGGAAGCAGAAAGAACTGCAGTTTGTTGATTTTGCTGCTAGCAGAGAAACCATTTCTGCATAACCCTCCCACCCCAATATATCAATGGTAAATTTATCAAGGGCAAGGGTTGTTTCTTATTGCTTCTTTTTATATGTTAACCATTTGATAAGTGGCTGTTGAATAAATAAACAAATGAAATGAAAACTGAGGCAATGCTACATGCCAAGAGCACCGCTGAAATAGTATTTTAGATTCTCAGAGCACAATGAGTTAGAGGTTATTTGATTGTTTTTGAAATGCCACCCATGAAAGGCAACCATTTCCTTCTTTTAGGAAATAAAAGAGAAATCAGGAAAATACTCAATAATCTGATAATTAGATAGTTTGATATTTGTTATGTGGTTAGGTCACATCATGTGAGTGATATAACCAGCAAAGAATTTTTCTCTTCTTCGGCTCATTGACAATTATATGTAATTTCACATTACGATAGGTATTTGCTTATTTCCACATCAAGGGTTTCATAAGGCATATAGTTATAAAAGGAAAAAGAATTTTTAAAAGTTTTGGGTAGGTTAATACATAACTTTATGTATATAGAGTTATGCAAACTTGGTTAAATACACTCTCGCTGTGTGTACTTCAGGAATAAGTAGGAATACTTAACATCTAACTTGAGGCAAATAATATATGTGAAAGCACACAAAAAGAATAAATCTCAGACATTAGCCTGAGCAGAATTTACTCTGCTAATGTCCTACATATAGGTTGCTAAGGGATGCTCTAACGCAGTCAAATAAAAGAACACTATTTCAAACCTACTCACAATTCAATTCATTTGTTATTTGAAAGTCTTTAAATTAGAATTTGGATGCATTGACAGGCTTAGGGATAAAATTATGGTGTTCTATCATTTCTCAGANTTGTATTTTTCAGTGCAGCAAGTTTTTGCTTCCTGGTTAAATTTATTCTTTTGGATACCATTGTATGGGGAGTTGTTATCTTAATTTTTTAGGGGTTTGGCATCTTACTGCACACACTGAGTAGTTTGTCAAACAATAAACAATTGAGAAAATATTTTGTCTACGTCATTGGACTGTCATAAAACAAAATCCCAAATGGTCATCATTTGAAATAATGGAAGAAGTCAACCACAGTTCTTTTGATTTTTAAAAACATAAGCTATTTTTGCCAAGGTAAGGAAACACTAAAAAGACCAGGCATTTTATGCATGATTTTATCTTCAACAGATAAATGCATCTTTGAAGAAATTATTCTTGTTGTATATAACCACCAAATTAAAGGAGCTATTTTTTATATGACTCCAGTTAATTTTTCCAGCTTCATGCATGCAATGAAAAGACTGAAGAATAAAATACACTTTATGAATTAAATAAAAATAAGTTCAAGCCAAAAAAAAAATTTATGTTTAAATGTTCGAATGTTGAAGAAGCAATTTATCATTGTGTGGAAGGTTAAACCAGATGATCTTTTTAAATCATTCCAATTCTAAATTCTGCAATTTGAGAAATTGCCATTGTGTTGAACTGTTTGGGAGGATCCAATTATCCATCCTGTCAGGACCTTTGTGAACCCAACAAAAATTATGCAAACTTGTAATGAGCATTAATAAGGAGTTGGGTAACCCCTTTATCGGGCAGGAGGAAATTCATTTTAATAACACTAGGGTGATGCAGTTGCCTTAATTGCCTGAGCAATGTCATTTAAAGTTAACCAAGTATGTATGAACATATAAGACACTGCACAGAAAATAAAGATGAACGAACTACATCCTACACTTACATTATTCACAGCAGGCTAAATATAGACCACCAGTTTCATGAATTTACGCTTAGTTTTCAGTATAACTAAGTTTCAGAAACAAAATGAAAATAATTACACCTTTAGTCAAATATGATTCTAGGATGTCTATTTTATACACTCCATGCAGTTTTCTTGACACAATTATGTGCATGTTTGCATATAAAGCAATTGGTTACAACAGTTTTTTTTGTTAACTTTATGGACACAAATATAGTTCTGTTTATATTACACATATGCATAAATTAGTCATCAATCTCTAAAATCTGATTATTGCATGAGTTATATTAGAATAACCATGTTTGGTATAATGAAATGATAAGCTATTAAGAATAAAATAAACTGAAGTCTGTCTCATGTAAAAGCTTAAGTATCCTTTGAAATCAACACTGAGCAGGTGGTGGTGTTGGTGGTTTAGTGACTAAGTTGTGTCCAACTTCTGCGACCCCACGGACTGTAACCCACCAGGCTCCTTTGTCCATGGGATTCTTCAGGTAAGAATACTGGAGTGGATTGCCATTCCCTTCTCCAACACCGAGTAGAGAAAGATGGAAAAAAATAGCAACGTGTGTTGTTGTTCTTACAAATCAGAAAATTCTAATTTTAATCAAGGCCAATTTTTTAATTCTTTCTTTTGTGGATTATGTCTTTGGTGTTTTATCCATAGATGCCCAAGGTAATATAGGTTTTCACTTATGTTATCTTCCAAGAAGTTTTATTTCTGTGTTTGGCATTTAGGTATAAGACACACATTGAGTTGCTTTTTGTGAAGGATGTAAAGTTTAAATTCATTTTTTGCCTGGGGATGACCTATTGTCACGGAGCTCTTTGTTGAAGAGACTTTGCTTCACTGTGTTTTCTTGGCTTCTTTGCCAAAGATCAGTTGACCATATTTATGGGCTTCTGGGTTCTTTATTCTTTTCTATTTAATTGTAATCAACTATTACCTGATGTACACCTGAAGTTTTTTTTCTTTTTTATACATTGTGTCTCTTTAGGACCACAGTGTTCTTATGGACTTAACCATGATATATGATTGGAATTTGGATTTCCTTCATGGTTATAACTTTAAATTTTTCTTTAAATTATGAAACTATGCTAACATATTTACAGGAGACTTGGAAAATACAGAACAAGGTTACAAATAGTTCCACTATATATTACATTTTTAAGTAGATAAATTAAGTTTCAATATCAAACTCTCAAAAATTAATTGAATATACAGAGAAGTAGAAGCATATAGTAGGTTTTCCCAGGTAGCATTAGTGGTAAAGAACTTGCCTGCCAATGCAGGAGACATAAGAGATGTAGGTTCGATCCCTGGGTCGGGAAGATCCCCTGGAGGTGGGAACGGCAACCCACTCTAGTATTCTTGCCTGGAGAATTCCATGGACAGAGGAGTCTGGCTGGCTACAGTCCATGGGGTCCAAAAGAGTCAGATATGACTGAAACAACTTAGAATGCACACACATACAGAAGGATATAGTATATATTTAAAGATGTAAAATATTTAGAATAAGAGTGGCAGTCTCGGTCAATTGTGTGCTGATCAGCAAGACTTGCCAAATTTAAGCTTATAGAAAAGGTCTTTCAGTAAGCTGAGAAAGCTTTTAATTATAGAAAGCATTCTAAAGAAACTACAGTGCAAAAGAGGAGATTTAAAGCCAAAATGAGAGCTGTCTTCAAATAAGAGAAGAGCTATTCTTTGGGAAAACAGAAGAGACTTTATCTATAATGCCTCAAGGGCAGAACTCAAGCCCCTGTGTGAAGCCACCAGTGTGGCTGATGGATTGTTTCAACAAGAGGAAGAGTCAAAATATCTGAAAATAGAATAGGCTGCTTTGCAAGATAGTGAATTGAAGGGATTTAAGAAGCAGACAGGAAATAGGATTAGATCGACTCTAACATTTATTCAAACTTGGAGAATCTGTGCTTCTGTGAAGTTTAAGACCTGTACATTATCTGGTACATATTGTATTAATGAAACAGAGTATTGAGACCAGCAACTGGCAGTATTTTCTTTATCCACATCCATAGGAATAAGTTAATAAGGTTATCACAGTGTAGTTATATTACTGCAATTTATTATGACTTTCTATATTGATGATTTGGGGAAAAAAGTTAAGTCCTAAGTCACAGATGGAGAGGGGAATGAGGACAGTCATGCATATATTGTTTGGAGAGATGACACTGTCAAAAAAAGGCAGCTATAATTAGGTCATTTTACAAAGAATGCAAATCCTCATTAATCTCATCCTCTCCTGTTTTTTCCTTTATTATTATAACCCATTATCATTTTCTACCTTCCTAGTCCCAATAACACTGCAGAATGAAAGGAATGTTTTGCTTTTCTCTTGTTATCTGCCCTTTCCTATTAAGCATAATAACATCCGATGTTTTAATCAAGCTTTGTTTTATTCAACACATATTTCTTGAGCACATACTATGGGTCCAGAACTCTACTAGGAATTTAGGCTACAGCAATGAATGAAACAGACAAACACTTGGCAGATCTTATATTTAGGGGATGAGAGAGGGATAACATACACTAAGAAAACAGAATAAATAGGTAACTGATTTATATACTGGAAGGTGGTAAGTGCTTTAGCTACAAGACAAAGTTAATCAGGGTTAAGGCAGTCAGGAGGACAAGTACATTCTTGTGGGTGGTTTGCTGGGCAGCAGGTAGTAAGTAGTAAGCAGGGGCAGGTGTCACAGCAGGCCTTTTCCCACTGTTAAGGAGAAGGATAACCAAGCAGACATCTAAAGGAAGAATACCCTGGGTGGAAGAAACAGTGGGGTCAAATGTTCTTTAAAATAGTCATTTTTGAAGCTATAAATTTAATGTCCATTAAATTTACCATGAAATCTATAATGAATAAATGCAAATCTCTGCAATGAGAGTAGGAAGGGATCTCTGACTTTGCAGCCTTTGACAACCAAGAAGTTGTTCTTAAGCTGATTCACAATATTACCAGCTCTTACTATATTTGGGTGGGTTCTTTGTTCTGACTCCACCCAAATATAGTAAGAGCTTTGTTCTGACTGTGTACACAGTTGGCTCAGACTGGCTCAGACGGTAAAGTGTCTGCCTACAATGCGGGAGACCTGGGTTTGATCCCTGGGTCGGGAAGACCCTCTGGAGAAGGAAATGGCAACCCACTCCAGTATTCTCGTCTGGAAAATCCCATGGACGGAGGAGCCTGGTGGGCTACTGAGTGACTTCACCTTCACCTTTGTTCTCACTTGGTCTGAGAGATAGCTTTTCCCTCTGACTCATTGGCCTACATGGTTAATGTCGGTCATTTTTGTAAACATAAATGAATTGACAGATAATTAAACTATAGACATGGGCAAAATAAGCCCTTACAAGCATAGTTAAAGGCATGATTATGTGCACGAGTGCCAGTCACTTCAGTAGTGTCTGATTCTGTGACCCTACCGACTGTAGCCTGCTAGGCTCCTCTGTCCTTAATCAATCATTGTGAACATGTCAAGTGGTCAAATGGGAAATTTAAATAAATTTAGAGCTAAAGATTTAATTGGAAAATAAACTAATGACTAGTGTTAGTCACTAAATCATGTCCAACTGTTTGGGACCCCATGGACTACAGCCTGCCAGGCTCCTCTGTCCATGGAATACTCCAGGTGAGCATACTGGAATGGATTGCCATTTCCTTCTCCAGGGGATCTTTCTGAGCAAGGGATCGAACTCAGGTCTCCTATGCTGCAGGCAGACTCTTTATCTTCTGAGCCACCAGGTAAGCCCCCAAAAGACACTATGCTGTGCTGTGCTTAGTTACTCAATCATGTCCAACTCTGTGACTCCATGGACTGCAGTCCACCAGGCTCCTCTGTCCATGGGAATTCTCCAGGCAAGAATACTGGAGTGGGTTGCCATGTCTTCCCCCAGGGGATCTCCCCAACTGAGGAATCGAACCCAGGTCTCCCACATTGCAGGCGGGTTCTTTACTATCTGAGTCACCAAGGACATCCAAGAATACCGGAGTGGGTAGCCTATCCCTTCTTGAGGGGATCTTCTTGAGCCAGGAATCGAACCAGGGTCTCCTGCACTGCAGGTGGATTCTTTACAGCTGAGCTACCAGGGAAGCCCACAATTCTAGGAATATCTGACAATGCACAGATATAACACAAGAACCTAGCAGGTATAAAATGAAGAACATAAAACTACAGTGAATAACTCACAGCTAAGAAAACCAGCAAGAGAACTGAGTATGGGAAAACGGTAATATTGAATTTAAATATATTGTGGTGACCTTTCTTATTATGTATTGGATTTTACAATGAATAAGAACCATGAAAAGCTTGCTATGGCTTGGATTTCATCCACATACAGTTTGGAGTAACTTCTTATCTTTCCACTCTAATTTTCTCAGAGGCTATATATTATAGCTCTGCAGTTGAGTGCCAAAAAGGTGATTAAAATTCAACTAATAAAAAAGGAAAAAAATTTGGAAAATTTGGCCTGAAGAAAGAAGGCTGGGGAATGATTTGATTGCTCTTTATCAGATAATAGTAACTAGATTATTTCTATTTCCTCATACTATACTATATATGTAAGTGGAAGTCTATATATTTTCTCTGTAACATTTTAAAGAAATACATACCTTATGTATTTTCAGATGTAGCCTGAAAGTGAAAGTCGCTCAGTCATGTCTCACTCTCTGTGACCCCACAGACTATATAGCTCATGGAATTCTTTAGGTCAAATACTTGAGTGGGTAGCCTTTACCTTCTCCAGAGGATCTTCCCAACCCAGGAAATGAACCAGGGTCTCCTGCATTGCAGGCAGATTCTTTACCAACTGAGCTTTCAGGGAAGCCTGATATAGGCTGGGTTCAGTTCAGTTCAGTCACTCAATCGTTTCCGACTCTTTGCAACCCCATGAATCGCAGCCCGCCAGGCCTCCTTGTCCATCACCAACGCCCAGAGTTCACTCAAACTTGTGTCCATTGAGTTGATGATGCCATCCAGCCATCTCATCTTCTGTTGTCCCCTTCTCCTTCTGCCCCCAATCCCTCCCAGCATCAGGGTCTTTTCCAATGAGTCAATTGTTTGCATGAGGTGGCCAAAGTATTGGAGTTTCAGCTTTAGCATCAGTCCTTCCAGTGAACACCAAGGACTGATTTCCTTTAGGATGGATAGACTGGGTTGGAGTTTATTAAAAGTTGCGTGGAGTGGAATTTATTAAATGGTCTCTAAATATACCACATATTCCTGTGACAGAGAGCTACCTTTCCTTAAATCTCTTAAAATATATTGAGTCTGTTAAGTTTTTCAAGATACATTCTTTTTGGTGAAGTTAGTTTTTTGCTCATGTTACTTTAAAATTAAGTTTACCAATATTGAGGTAAAAGTCTCTGACTTAATACTAAAACATCAATTTTCATGTTTCAGCATTATTCCTCTCATGAAATCTTATGACAAAAGAAGATTATCCCAAGTTACACAGAATCAATAGTTTCAGAGGACAAGTCTTAACTTTTCAAATTAATTATCATAAAATAGTTATTTTTAATAATACAGATTGACTCTTCTAACCGGGTTGTGTGTGTGTATGTGTGTTCAGTCGTGTCTGACTTTTGCGACCCCCATGGATTGTAGCCTGCCAGCTTCCTCTGCCCATGGAGTTTTCTAGACAAGAATACTGGAGAGGGTTACCATTTTCTTCTCCAGGGCATAGACATTTGGGAAGCCCTCTAATCTGGTTACCCGTGACTTAAAGGAAAAATATCCTGAATAAGAAAATAGCTGTCTATATCTATACTTGTATCTGTATTTATATAGCCATATATACATTTTACTTGTATGTATATATATTTATATATGTGTGTCACTGTGTACATATACATATACTTAAAGGTGGAAAGAAATGGAGTAATATAAAATGTATCTTTCTAATCAATAGCTTAAGAAAAAATGTATTTTCAAATCCATTCATAGTCTTTTAAAGTCAAATACCAAGAGCATGGAGATACATAGAGTTCACAATAGTAAAAATCTACTTCTGAGTAATAAACATACAAAAGCTGAATATTGTCCACCGGATTAATGACATAAAAGTTAAAGGAAGAGGAGAGATATTTGGAAACACTCCATTTTTAAAATATATGCTTGTTTTCTTATTCCAAGGGAAATAGAGATCTGTATGTTTAAAAGAAGATGATAGCATTCAGATAATGTGAATTATAATCCTAATGGGATTCTAGAATGATATATAAATATATCAGTAGTGAAGACCTTATTATTTAGGCTTAAGCTTGAATGGAAAAGAACTGACAGGGTAAAAGCTATTCCTAGAAGACTGTAGTCAAGGAAATCATTTTGTGTAGGTCATTCTCTTATGTTGATAAATAACCTGATCTAAAGAAGGGGTAAAAAGTGTACAGTACTATCTACAAGTGAATATAAACTATGATAGTTAATTTTTACTAAGCTTTTGACTGTCGAATATTATATTTAAAATAATGGAAAGTGATCTTTTGAAAAAATTCACTTAAAAGAGTTTTATAAGAAAGAACATTGGCAAGGCTCAATTTTTAAGACTTGTTAACTTAATCTGTGAAGCCCATCATTAAAAAAATATTCAAAGACTAGGTATTTGCTTTTATTTTCTTACTATGAGCAAGAGGTCAAATATTTTAAAAAGTGAACAGTAATGCTAAAAGTAGGTAATCTGTAGAGAGTAAAATCATATGTGAATAGACAATATTCTTATATTTTTAAAGTAAGTTAATTATTCACATATAAGTGAGCTTCTAACTAAATTATCCAGATTTACAACACTTATTTATTATCAGGTGCATTTTTCCCTCTTTTCTTCCTTCTCTCCTTCCTTCTATAATTTATAATTTGCAATGGATTGACTGTGTTCCTCCAAAATTCATATACAAAAATCCTAATCTTTAATGTGATGATATTTGGGAGTGTAGACTTCTGGAAGTTATTAGATTATGAGGGTGGAACTTTCATGAGTGGGATTAGTACCCTCATCCAAGGGACACCAGAGAGCTGGCTTGCTCTCTTCCTGCCATGTGAAAACACAACACGAAGACCACAGTGTGCAACCAGAAGACTCTCGTCAGAACCTGACCACGCTGGCACCCTGATCAGACTTTCAGTCTCTAGAACTGTGAAGAATAAAATCCCATTGTTTATAAACCATCCAACTTATGGCATTTGGTTGTGGCAGCTTGAACTGGGTAAGATGTACTCATAGTGAATGATTCCATTTACCAAAGATCAAAAATGAACGTAGCCAGTCTACGGTGTTAGAACTCAAGACAGTGGTCATCTTTGCAGGTCATGTGGGTTATGACTGAGAAGCCATGAGTATAGCTTCTTGGATGTTGATATATTCCTGTTCAATTGAACCTTTTAATGTGATTTTATAGGCAGAGGTTACAATAATGGATTGTTTTCATATAATTACTTCAGCTATGTAACTTTGACTCAGCACTTTTATTTTCCTTGAGAATCTACTATGTACCATACATTGAACCAGAATTTGGACTTAGGACATCACAGGTGACAGAGACTGTCCCTATCTTCAGGGATGGTACAGTCTGGTAGTTAGAGTGTCAACTAAATAGGCCACTACAAAACAGTAGGATCTGTGTACGTGAGAAGGTATACGAGTGGTCTCAGATTCGAATACTGTATGGAATTTAGCAAAAACTTTGTGTTAAAACTTGAAATATTCATAAGATTTTTTTTCTTGAAAAGCAGATTGTAACCATGTTCCAATAACAGGGAAATAACATGNTCTGGTAGTTAGAGTGTCAACTAAATAGGCCACTACAAAACAGTAGGATCTGTGTACGTGAGAAGGTATACGAGTGGTCTCAGATTCGAATACTGTATGGAATTTAGCAAAAACTTTGTGTTAAAACTTGAAATATTCATAAGATTTTTTTTCTTGAAAAGCAGATTGTAACCATGTTCCAATAACAGGGAAATAACATGCACATGGGCCTAGAAATGAGAGACTGTGTTGTTCTTTTAGCTAAATGAAATTTGTACAGACTTGCTTAAAGACTTTAAGTGCTCAAGATATAGAAATACTCATTCTACTTTTCATTTGCAAGTACATTTGCAATTTCTTCTTAATGTATTTTATACATTGGAAATGTATAAGCCTTTTCTCTTCAACTGCTCTATTGATTAAATTGCAGGCTAAGCTAGTACAACAAAAAGACTCAAAATACAATGGCTTAAAGAGATAAAAATGTATTTCATATTTATTAGTCTGGAATTTGGTGGTGATTTAGAGCAAGGAGCGTCTCTTTTTCTTGCGGTACCTCATGGCTTGCAGGATCTCAGTTTCCTGACCAGGGACTGAACCTGTGTCCCTTGCAGTGGAATCGCAGAGTCTTAACCACTGGACCTCCAGGGAAGTACAAGAAAGTAGCTCTGATTCCACAAGCTTTTCAGTGATCTAGTTTCTTCCACCTTATTAGTCCCAGAATACTGTCTTTATCTGCCTGTTTACCGCTGATTCAGCTCCTTCTAGTTCACAGGAAGAAAGATAAAGATTGGAGCAAACAATTTTCTTTGGAGGAAATGATACAGAGGTTTTATGCACCATTTTCCACTAGTAATCTCATGGTCAGATGGTTACACTTAGCTGCAAGGGAGGCTGGAATGTGTTGCCTGAGGATGGCTCTGTGCTCAGCTAAAACTCTGAGAATAGAAGAACAGAATAACAGAAGAAGGGCAGAAGGGACCGGGGATTACCTAGCAGCCTATCAAAACTAGTCATTGTAAAGCCCCTTTGTGACTGTGAGACAATATCATGAATCAAACATGGGTCAATATGTGGGAGATCCCAAGAGAACCTTTATATAAAGATTAAATGTTTCTATTTTATTTTAAGATTGTTTGGAGTCATTTGTGGCTCACAAAGTTGTGTACATTTTCATTTTAGGAAAAGTATGCTATGGATGCAGGTTAGGGGAACCACCGGAGGAAAGGAGACCGACTTTGAACACTGACAGAAATCTAGTTGGTATATTATGGTGACCTGAGCTAAAGAAATTAGTAGTGAATACAAGGGGTCAAATGGAGAAGAAATATCCAGGGTGACGTGATTAAATACATGCTCATCAATAAAATTCGAAGGTAGAAAGTTTAGGGATAAACAGTAATGACAAGGCTATCTAGGCTGGAAGAGTTGTGACACAGGGGGAGAGTGAAAAAGATGAGTTTAATGCTGAGCATGGAGAACTACAGTCACTGTGCTAATTACACAAAACTGTGGAAATGGATTTAGCCCAAAGGCATCTGTTCAGGACCTTGTTCTAGAGTGAAGAAGGGAACCTAGAATGCTATCCCAAGGCAAGTCATCATGTAAGGATAGACAGAGAAAGCGGAAGCTGTGTTCACTGACAACTATTTGCCAATAACTGATCAAATTCACCTAGATCCATTTACCAAATATCACTCCACAGAATAGTAAGTCATTGATTCTATACATACAATTCTCTATTTGCCACTTTGTCAAACTGAGTGCTAAAAATGTTGTCTTTGATGTACCCACGTTTCATAACTGTTTCATTCTGTTGGAGACATCCAGAGGCTCAGTCTTTAATTGCTTAAAAAAGGATATTGCTACTATGTGGTTTAGAATTACTTAGAAGGGAAGAAAACTAGGAGTGTCCTGTCATGTATTCAAATGGAGAGAGCGTTTCAAAGGGAAGTCAGGGCTCAGTGTTCGCCATGAACTTGCATGATGATGTAGCCTACCAGGCTCCTCTGTCCATGGGATTTTCCAGGCAATAGTACTGGTGTGGATTGCCACTTCCTTCTCCAATCATGGAGAATAGGAATTACTTAATTCCTGGAAGTCAACGCTCAGTGTTCGCAATGACCTTGTGTGATGGTGTAGCCTACCAGGCTCCTCTGTCCACGGGATTTTTCAGGCAATAGTACTGGTGTGGATTGCCACTTCCTTCTCCAATCATGGAGGATAGGAATTACTTAATTCCTGGAAGTCAACGCTCAGTGTTCGCAATGACCTTGCGTGATGATGTAGCCTACCAGGCTCCTCTGTCCATGGGATTTTCCAGGCAATAGTACTGGTGTGGACTGCTACTTCCTTCTCCAATCATGGAGAACAGGAATTACTTAATTCCTATCTACATTCTGGTATCGTCTCTGAGGCTACAATGAGATTTCCCTAAAAGCAACTTAGTTTAAGAACAAATGATGGATCTGGCCTTGGGAGCTCATAACCCTTTAATCTTTTGCCAGCCACTGTGGGCCACTGCCATTCTCTGTGTCAGGTCTCTCTGATCTGGAGTGAAATGGAATTCTGGGGAGGCAGTCATTTTATCCATCTACATTAGGTGGTATTTGCAGCATTATATGAGTCTATGGGCTTCTATCTTATAGATATTTGTCAATTTTCAAATAAAACTCTTTCCACTTTTCACTACTTTCGCATTAAAAAACATTCTTCCATCATTTCCATGGGACTGTATTTCCAGCATGCCTCTTTCTTTTTTCTAAATCCATTTTTCTATCTGATATCCATTTACTTGTGCCTGAAGGACTTCCTTAAACAGTTCTAACAGTGTAGCCTGATGATGGCTCATCCTTGTAGGAAGCTTTTAAATGTCTGAAAATATCTTATTATGATTTTATTATAGAAATATACTTTCACTGAGTTTAAAATTCTAGGTTGAAAACTTTTTCTTTCAGTTCTTTAAAGATGTTTTCTATTCTTTTAGGCACTTTTTTTTCCCAAAAAGAAATCTACGCTGTCATTATCTTTGTTTTTTTCCCTACATAATATGTCTTTTTCTTTTATATGCTTTAGAGATTTCTTGGTTTGAGTAATTTGATGTTGATTCATCTTGGTATCCTAATCTTCATATTTCTTTCACTAAAGGGCTGAGTTTCTTAGATCCATCTGTACAGGTTAATTTTTACTTTGCATAACAAGATGATGAGGAAGTCTTTACCTGATGATTGTCTCTTCTTTTGTGAAATAAGAGGTTGTTCATCTATTGTGAATGAGCTATTGTTTTGTGTCAGAAGTGTGAAGAGATGAAAAATACTTACTGTGAAAAATGTGAGGGTCTTGTGGATATTAGCAACTGCTGATGTATAGTTTTCATTAGTCTCAAGCTTTTGTTATGTTCACAAGCAGTTTTCCTCCTTTTTGATGTGGGCATCAAGGAGACAGTTGGAAAAATGAAGATACAAAATTTGCCAGTTGAATGATGCTCTATGCAATTTATATTACAAAGGGAAGAAGGTGAACAGAAAAGGCAGCTGAATAACGAGGAGAAATTTAAAGAGGTTAAAAATGGTAGATTCAGAGGGGGTGAAGGAATAAGTATAGATCCACAACTTAGAGACCTGCAAGATTAGGAATCGAGGGACAAAATGTGGAATTTAGCACTGTACAGTTGCTACCGCTCTGTGAGATGGCATGATCCAGAATGCAGCCACGAGTGAGCAATGCTAAAGGTGAGTGGAGATGGGCTGTGCAAGAAGTTAAAAGGCAGAGAATAGAAGAGATGACCCAGGGGTGAACCTGTATACACTGATGCTTTGGGGTGAACGGAAAGTCAGAGAACCAGGTGCCGCATTATCATAATTGAGGTGGAATTCTAGGAGTTTAGTAGTTGGACATGAAGGAAGAGAAGTAGACTGTGGCAGGGAGAGATGGAGAGGCCCTGAGAGGCATACTGGTTTTACAGGGTGGTGGGGAAGTAACAGGAGGAGAAGTGGGAAGATGAGAGCACTAACGCTCAACCAACATCTCCAGCTAGGGATGTGGGACAAGGCTGAAGGAGCAGACTCACTGGAGGGTGGATCATCACTCAAACTGATGGAAAATGAGGCCAAATGAATCAGCATTGTTTATTGGTTAACATATAATCTGGGTGGATCGGGTCATAGCACAAATGAATGAAAAAAAGAATGAAGAGGAAAAGAAATCATATGGAGAAAAGTACTACTGAACATGGAAGAACTTATTATCGTGCATAGCTAAGAGGATGGCTATAATTTGGAAAATAATCGAAGTACTATTCTATGAGAAAACGTTTGATGTTTTAAAGTATGATAAGATATAGCTTCTATTAGATAGCAAGGGAAACATTTCAAGGATGCTCCATCCAAATATGAAAACAATTGAAACCCACATTGGAATCAGTAAATTGAATGTATATAAAAATGGAACAGAAAAAGGAGAAAAACTGGTAATAAATGTGAAAGAATACTAATTTCTTCAATTAGGTTGAAAGAGGTCTCTCTGCACTAGGAAAAAAAGAAATGTACCAGTAAAAACATCTTTAAAAAGCCTTGAATTACAAGGATGTAAGTACCTAAGTGAACTTTCCTTGAAGCTTAGTTGGTAAACAACTCTGCCTGCAATGCAGGAGACCAGGGTTTGATCCCTGGGTCGGTAAGAGTCCCAGGAGAAGGAAATGTCAACCCACTTCAGTATTCTTGCCTGGAGAATCCCATGGACAGAGGAGCTTGGTGGGCTAGAGTCCATGGGGCCACAAGAGTCAGACACAACTTAGGACTAAACCCCACCCCTCCAAGCACCTAAGCAGAGAATCTGGTCACCCAGATTCTGCATGTATTCCCAATGTATGCAGGTTTGGCATTTTGGATGTGTTTTTTTTTTTAATGCATGCATTTTTGTATTTTAAAAATCCTGGTTAAAAAACATTTAGTTTACAATTTTAAAACTCATTATTTAAAAAATGAGCTGAAAAAAAGTCAAAATTGTAAGTAGGTTTCTATATAAATACTGAAAAAAGATTCTAGAAAACTGCATGTTTATTGTAGATTTTGTTCAGTGAAGAAAAAAAATGTTTTCTATACAGTTCAGAGTTGTTACTGGGTAGCTGTTGAAAGTTCCCTTTTTGAAATAAAAAAGAACAAACACAGCACAAGTTATTAAGTGATGAAGTGGATATGATTGAATAGTCTGTGAAAAGACCTCTTAGTGTTATGGGAAGGTATCTTTACCTAATAGAAATGTTAGCACTTCCTGGGCTCATTCATTGTTTGCGAGTGCACCAAAGTTTACTTCATTCCTATCAGATATCAAGGTCAACACTATTATTTTCAGTTAAATCCTACGGAGTTCTCATTGAACGTTAAGTAAAAGTCACCTTGTTTCACTGTAGCTACCATGGTGATACTAAGAAGGTGGAAAAGTCTAAAACTGAAGCCTTTAAAAAGGTTTGTTTATTTTGCTGTATCTGATACAGAACAGCACTGACTTCCAAATTGAGACTTAGGGTGGTCTGAACACTGGGAATCCAACTCATATGTAAATAAACACTCTTCTGTAAATACCGGAATGGTGCCCTCCTCAGAAAGAACTTCTTCAGAAAGAGCATTGAGAGCATTAGATAAGGGAAAATGTTTTGTATTATTTAAAACAGAGTAGAAAAATATGCTGGAGGACAGGAGTCTACAGGATCAGTTGGAAATATTTAATCCTAAAAAAAATTCAGGCATTTTGGGAAAAGAAGCTGAGAATCGAAAATAATCGCATCAGACTTGCATGCTGTTATTGGATAAACTAGATGACCTAAAACACTTTTCACATCAGTTGTCATTTCTTGTAAGATTCTTTTATTTACAAAAATGGCAAGAGCAGTTTCCTGTCATTGTTTTCAGTGATTTTTTTTCCTATGAGTGAGAAATAACTATCCAAAAAGTGTTTGTAGGAGGAATTTAGAAGGGCTTCTAAGCACCCCTCTCCCAATATACAACCATCCTTTTTCAGTCAAGAATGTGGCAAAATACTATGTCAGAAGGGTCTGAATGTTCTCACCTACCATTTGCTGGAATGTCAGATTTAATGTGGTCCGGCTGTCTTTCTCCTGAGATGTTCAACTCTCCTTTTTTTAAAAACAGTTATATAATCTCATTAATTTTCCCCAGATCCCTGTGAGCTATGACACTGATATTATTCTCTTAAAAGTGAAAGAATTTGAGGCAGAATGACTGATGATGAAGTGGGAAAGAAAAAAAAA
>SJYA01003144.1:703269-720980 GCA_006410615.1 Neotragus moschatus | reverse complement strand
AAAAAAAAATGCTTATACAACCTCAGACAATTGGTGTGGACACTCAATTAAGGAAACTCAACTTGCTCTTCTGTTTGAATGAGTCCCCTGGTGCTCTCTCCAGTCTGTTTTAAAGGTCTCTGGGAATCCAGAGAAGCAAGCAATAACTGGAGATGTAGGTCAGCTCAGGAAAGAAAATGTTATTTACGTGATTTCCTTTCTCCATATTTCTGTGAAGCTTTCTTCCTAAATTTTAGCATGCTGTAATTTATAGAGAAGAGGTAAAGACCAAATGGGAATTTGTAGATGGGCAGTATAGATAGGCAACTGGAAAGTTACCTATTATCAGAAAAATTGCTTTTTAGTCTTGTTTTAGAGATAAAACAACTGAAGCTCAGGAGGAGACACCTTTCTTTCTTGGATCCCTAGTTTTATTGGACAGCACTTCATACGGAGGGAAGGCATATGAGCTGAAGCCTGGATTAGTGAAAACAGGAAAATAAAAAGAAAGGAAAGGAGTGTATGATTCAAAATAGAGTGACTGAAATTCTATTTAGACACTTTTTCCTATTTTTACTGAAATTCATTTTAACAAATGATAGATACTACTATTCATTATGTCACAGGCACTATTTTAAGAGCTTTATCCATATCAACTCATGTAATCTGCTTAAATTCCAGGAGGTAGCCGTTGTAATTTCCCCCCACTTTACAGATGAGACAACTGAGGGAAATGAAACTATGCATCTTGTCTGAGGCTGAATGTAGAGCTACTTAGGCCACCTGGCTCCAGGACTTACACCCTTAATGACTGACATCTCTTTAACGCTCAAAGATTATTTCTCTATATTGTAATTAATATTGCTTCTAGTTCTGTGAGCAATGCACCAAAAAACACTGTGATACTTTCTCTGACAGCTCACGGGTTAAAGTATAGCTTGGCAGAAATCAAAGACATTCTCCAGGTGGTATCACCAGTGTGGTTAGACTCGACCTCTCCACGTGAACCACAGAGAAGAGGATCCAAAAGCATCTTGCCCGTGGCAAATCAGCAGCTGTGATAATTTAATGTGGAACGATTTTATCCACTATTTGGGCTTCTGGGACATAATGTGAGGTGGATATAGATAGATGGATAGACAGATAAATGAAAAATAGATAGGTAAATAGATTTTGTCCCCCAAATTTATTTGGCAGGCATTCACATGAAAGCTCAAATCTTTCTATGATGAGCGAAAATGCTTTCATTTACCCATTCACCATTTTCTGAGCCAGCTGTCCTTGGTTCAGATGAAACAATATTTGAACAAAACAATAGGGCACCACCTGCTCCTGGAGCCCCACAGATGTGCAGAGGCCGCGTCTACTGAAAAAGGGAGGCAGAGGGCTGAAGTGTCCACCCACTTGGCCCCTCCTGCTGAGGGACTGAAAGGTATCTTTGTATACTGTCTGTATACAAGTATACTTTGTATACTGATCCCCCACTGTCTTTGTGTTCATGGCTCCTGGGGGTCTCGTGGATTTCCTTCTACTCTTGTGGGCTCTACTTTCTGGATTCTTATTACAGGCATCTTACTGTTTTCCTCTTTATCACTCTCTGCTCTTAGTATTGTGTGTAGTTCATGTGCTTTCTGGGTGCCAGAAATTTAACTATTATAGCTATTTTTTAAAACTATCTTTCAATTATTTTCAGGATTTTGTGCTGAGGAAAGAGAACTCAGTATGCACTGTTTCTTGTATTAAAAGTATAAACTGGTATCTTCACTATTGAAAAATATTTTTGAAAAAATCTGACTTTGACACTGTGTTCAGACCCTGAAATGTTCTCCTTGGAATTTGTGTGCGTTAGTCAGTCAGTTGTGTCCCACTCTTTGTGAACCCATGGACTATAGCCCTCTAGGCTCCTTTGTTCATGGAATTCTCCAAGCAATATTACTGGAGTGGGTTGCCAGTCCCTTCTCTAGAGAGTCTTCTAGAGAAGACTCTAGAACCCAGTGATCGAACCTGGGTCTCCTGCAACGCAGGCAGATTATTTACCAACTGAGTTGCCAGGGAAGCCCTTGGAATTTATCACAGTAGTTTCTTTTTTCACCCTTTGAATCGGTCATAAGAAATTTGAAGTCAATCTTGAGTACAATACATGATTAAATGGAATAAAAACATTTTGGGCAAAATACAAAGTTAACAAGTGGCATGGCTTGTATAGTCACGAAACCAATATTGTTTTTGAAGGCAGAGTTAATGCTCAGCATATGTGCCAAATATTTGCATGCATTCTTTAAGCATGCATGTTCCCTGATCATTTTGGAAAAATATTGCAATTGCATGTACAATCCCAAACAGTCAGTCTTTATGTGTTCAGAATGTTTACAGATTACTTCTATCTGCCAGAAGCACCTGCATTCAAAGATAGTTTTTAGTTGTAATATTATCTCCAGACAAAATACAGTGAGACATTTGTATTAACCTATTATTAATAAACTTACTTTCACAAAGCTATAATGAAATGATATACTCTGTAATTCTGAGACATTTTTCTTAATGCTACCAAAATCTTCAATCACATCTAGATGACAAGAGTTATATAAATTTTGCTCCTTTGAAGTTGTCTCAGCTAAACTTTAAACTGTTAAATTACTTATCCATGATGTCCAGTTGTTAAGTTGTGACTGCATAGCTTCTTCTTTTGTCTCTCACAGAATCTTTACTGGTGGGTTTGACAAATGCAGAGCGAAGACCTCAAGAGTTTCTATTCCATTTTTCTCAAGTGCTAAAATGGCATTTGTAGCCCTAATAGCCTGAAAATTCTGATAGCTGAGTCTTCTGCTTTTTCTACAGGAAAAAAATTTTCCTGCTAAAAATGTTCCCCATCTCACATGCTAGAAATGGAATCCAGATGTACATGCAATAAATAACAGTAGTGTCTTAATAAGTTGATATTTAAGGAAATTATTTCTAACGATACTGTCTTCTAAGAAACTTTTATAAAGAATATTCTCACTCATATTTCAAGTGATTTGCTAATAGAATTATGCATATATGTATGAATATATTATGTCTGTGTATAGAGTTTATATAAACTGTGATTAATTAGCTCTGTACTAGAGTTTAATATGTAAACATTTTACTCCTATTTTCACTATCGTTTCCTATAGAAAGTTGTTTAAAATATACATTAATTGGTTTTCTGTGATAATTTTATACAAGTTTTCTTATACACTGTTAAAAAAACAGCTTACTCTTGATAAATGACTTACTCTTTATTTCATAACGAATAACCTAAAAATAATAATGTACAGTTTTAACCACCTACCCATGGTGAAAAATTGAAAGGAAAGAAATTCAATCTTAATCATCAATATAATAAGTAGAGTTAAACAATGCCAAAGCCAAAGAAATTATTTAGAAAAGTCACGTCTTATATGCACTTTCATAGTAAAAACAGAACAAACAAAAACATTTAGTAACCAGTCTGGACAACCACAGTAACTCCCTACTTTGCTAGGTCAGATTTAAGATTCAGCAATCTCTTAACTTTCAAATAATTCTTAAATGTTGTACTTTAAAATATCCAAGGACACTTCCAAGGATACTTTTACATTTAATCACTCAAATTCATGATTTCAATGTAAATTTGAAGTTATTAATCTATTTTGCAGCCATGAAATTAAATGATGCTTACTCCTTGGAAGAAAAGTTATGACCAACCTAGATAGCATATTCAAAAGCAGAGACATTACTTTGCCAACAAAGGTCCGTCTAGTCAAGGCTATGGTTTATCTAGTGGTCATGTATGGAAGTGAGAGTTGGATTGTGAAGAAGGCTGAGTGCCAAAGAATTGATGCTTTTGAACTGTGGTGTTGGAGAAGACTCTTGAGAGTCCCTTGGACTGCAAGGAGATCCAACCAGTCCATTCTAAAGGAGATCAGCCCTGGGATTTCTTTGGATGGAATGACGCTGAAGCTGAAACTCCAGTACTTTGGCCACCATTGACTCATTGGAAAAGACTCTGATGCTGGAGGGATTGAGGGCAGGAGGAGAAGGGGACGACAGAGGATGAGATGGCTGGATGGCATCACTGACTCGATGGACGTGAGTCTGAGTGAACTCTGGGAGTTGGTGATGGACAAGGAGGCCTGGTGTGCTGTGATCCATGGGGTCACAAAGAGTCGGACACGACTGAGCAACTGAACTGAACTGAATCTATTTCATAGTATTTACAACAATTTGAAGATCAATTTTTATCTTGTTCTTGGCTTGCATTATTTTTAATTTGCTTATGATATTAAACATTTACAAATAGTATTGTTAGCCAAAGGCCAATAGTATAAATGGGGTATTTCTCTTATTTCAGTGCAGCTATTAAACTATGGCCAACTTTAGGGAACATTTCCAAGGAACTGTATATAACAGAAAGTACTACTTGGATTCTTTGTTTAGTGTTAGTGGATAGTGTCAAGATGTACAGGGGTTTTGAGACTCAGTTACTAGATTTTCTTAATTTGCATAGAAAGATCACCCTTTTCTCAATACAAGACTTCTATTCCCCATGGGGGCTGAGATAGACTCTTCTGGAATAACGGAATGGCACCTTTTACCATTTAGAGTCAGAGAGAAGGACACAGAGCAAGGAGAGAGTGCAGTGCTCGTGGGGACAGCCTGTCTCTTTGCTTTCCCTCCTGGTGGGGGTCCAGGGGGGTGTGGGGGTGGGGGGGATGAGAGGATGAGAGATGCAATCACCTGGCTTTCTTCCCTCAAGTTAAGGGATTGAGGCTTCAAAGAATTATTCTTAAAGGGACATGTTGTCATCCCTGCTGGAAAGCTGCCTGGCCCCAAGGCTGCTGGTTTGCCCCTGCTGGAGGAGTGGCAGATGCAGAGAGATGGCACAATGGGATGCCAAGTCAGAGAGGAACGAAAGGACCACCCCTTGAGTTCTCAGGCTCTGAGGCAGGTGGAAGATGGCTCCTGCTTGCAACACAGGCCCTGGCATGATGAAGTTGGAGGCTGGCATTCTGCATGGGAACACTATGGGAAGGGAATACTATTTTGCATGGGAACACTGTAAGCCCACCTGGGACTTCCCAGGTGGTGCTTGTGGTAAAGAAGCCTGCCCGCCAAGGCAGGAGAGGCAAGATAGGTGGGTTCAGTCCCTTGCTTGGGCAGGAAGATCCCCTGGAGTAGGAAGTGGCAACTACTCCAGTATTCTTGCCTGGAAAATTCCATGGACAGAGGAGCCTGGCAGGCAACAGTCCATGGGGCCACAAACAGCCAGACATGACTGAGCAACTAAGCACTGTAGGATGACAGGGACACTGCCCCCTCAAAAGAATGGGCTGCCCAAAGAGGATCAGCCTGAGACCTCCTGGGCACGCTCAGGATCTGCGGGCGCTGATTAAGATTGAGTCCCTGGCTGGACAACAGGGCCTCTTGAGTTCCCTGCTCTTCCTCAACAGATGTGATTAATTGAAGGGATAGCGCTGTAACCATGGACAGTCTCCCAAGGAGAAATCTCTCTACTCCAATGCCTCATGGATGAGTGCAGGGAAGAGTGTGTGTGAGGGATGGGGATGAAGGCGGAAGAGCAGACCAAGAAAAGAACTTTGCTTTAAATCTCACAAGCTTGAGATATTTCAATCTTTTAAAAGAAGCAAAATCTTTAAAGCTAACAATGAGAAACATTTAAGAAGTGGATTGATTTGTCTCTAAGGAAGTTCAATACCCGGGGAAAGAGAGAATAAAACCAGAGTGTTGTTAAAAAAATAAAAATAAAAAACCTACTCCAAATCATGTACTTATTTCCAAGTGTAGACTGCTAAAGCTGAGAGGATCTTAGAGACAACACCATTCTCCTCTTTGAATGACTGCACCATACTATCTGCTCAATAGATATTGCTGAACACATGAATCCTCCTAATTTACCAACAAATTAAGTATTTTCTCTAAATTCAGTTAGTAGGACGTGTCAGAATAAACATTGGAGCCATAATACTTGATTCTCAATTCAGTACTTTATTTGCTTACGATTAAGTTGTATAAAAATTTGTATATAAACACTGTTTAACTTACGTTTTAGATCTGAATGATAATTCTACTTTAAAAACTTAAACTGTGACTTTTTAAAAAATGATAGAGTCTTCTGGACTTTGTTTTTCAATCATTGTTAACTTATGTGGTTTAGTTAGAAAAACCTGGGGACCACACTGTATACTTCTGAAGAAAATCCATTGTGTTGTTCAAGGCTTCTCTGACCCCCTGGCTGTGTATGAGCAATGTCTTCTTAAGAAATAGCATCAGTTAACATGACAATGTGAAGATGTAGAAATTTTTGGATGGTTCATGTTTTTAGAAACGTCAGCATTAAGAGTTCCTAAATGTCCATCACAGAACCTCGGTCAAATTCAAAGCTTACAGAGTGCAAAATAACTTTTCATTACATGGGGGTGGGGGTGGGGGAATAGTTTTGCAGTTCCTTGTTATGTTTTTGAAGAAAGGTAAGTAAACATATTAAGTAAATGGGACTTAAGTATCATCCTGTTGGTGAAGAGAACAAATCAGGAAGACAACAGTACAACTGAACAGTCCTTGATGATATTAGCAAAAATATTTGGCAAGCCAAACTTTCAGGGCTCTAGAGATAACTAACAATGAATGATTAATTAACACGTCAAAATATTGCCTTCTGCACTTCCATTTTTGCAGAAAACCACATCCATGGACACTATAAACCCCTTATGGATATTGACAAACCCCTTATGTGTATCCAGCAAAACAAATGGTGTGATATGTCTGTCATGATCGTGGCTACTACCTTCTAGGACTAACCTAGAAGAGTTCATGATATGGCAAATTTGAAATGATAGCATATTGTGTAATCTCTAGCGTGCTATCTGCTGACAACAGCCTGTGCAGATGTCTATGTGCTGTTCTCCTTGCAATGGTGAGTCAATTGCAGTTGTAGCAAAGGTTATACCATGGATAGCTAGCAATATAAATGATGCATACACTTGTGAATTTTATAGATTAAATTCTACCTTTTAGGAAGCATTTGTTATCACAAATAAAATAAAGTGATAATAAATTTCAGTAATAGATGATTTCGACAATTTTAACCAATTTGCTAGAATGATTTAATTGCAAATGTCCCCAAGGCCATTCTCAAAGCTATATTATGCAAGAGGATGGAGGAAATTTTTCCAATATAAAAAATATATTTTCTTGTAAATGGAAACCCTCAGAAGGAAGAGTCAATTAAAAAAAATAAATTTCTAGGACATATAATACAACATCAAATTTCATGCGATTTGTTCTCATGACTGATTTAAATACTTAAGAGTTCCAATCCAGCTACATTTTTTATGAGCCTTCTGCTCTATGGAAACCCCAGGAGATAGCAGATGTTATTTGGGAAAAAGGCAAAATAAGCCCATGTAGAGAGACAAAGCTTTCTCCAGCCATATAAAATTCCTTCAGATAAAATTTTGGTCTAGTTCTCTCATTCTTATTTCTTGCAACTTTAGATGTGTAGTGTCAGGAACGGCATCACTGCTAGTTGTGTGTCTGACACGAGTATCTGAGGACCTTTCTCTTGGAAAATAGGTTTCAAGCATTTATCAAAAAGTAGAGAGTGAATAATAAAATGTTAGCATTTACTCTGTACCATATATTTTATTACTTGTGGTGCTTTACTTTTTAGGAAGCAGTGGAGAAGTCAGAGATACTGCTACTGCTGCTACCGCTAAGTCGCTTCAGGCGTGTCCGACTCTGTGCATCCCCATAGACGGCAGCCCACCAGGCTCCCCCGTCCCTGGGATTCTCCAGGCGAGAATACTGGAGTGGGTTGCCATTTCCTTCTCCAATGCATGAAAGTGAAAAGTGAAAGGGAAGTTGCTCAGTCATGTCTGACTCTTAGTGACCCCATGGACTGCAGCCTACCAGGCTCCTCTGTCCATGGGATTTTCCAGGCAAGAGTACTGGAGTGGGGTGCCATTGCCTTCTCCAAAATCAGAAAATAGTTGGCGACAAATACATATGACTATTCATTATGAAAGCATCATTNGTCACAAAGAGTCGGACACGACTGAGCAACTGAACTGAACTGAATCTATTTCATAGTATTTACAACAATTTGAAGATCAATTTTTATCTTGTTCTTGGCTTGCATTATTTTTAATTTGCTTATGATATTAAACATTTACAAATAGTATTGTTAGCCAAAGGCCAATAGTATAAATGGGGTATTTCTCTTATTTCAGTGCAGCTATTAAACTATGGCCAACTTTAGGGAACATTTCCAAGGAACTGTATATAACAGAAAGTACTACTTGGATTCTTTGTTTAGTGTTAGTGGATAGTGTCAAGATGTACAGGGGTTTTGAGACTCAGTTACTAGATTTTCTTAATTTGCATAGAAAGATCACCCTTTTCTCAATACAAGACTTCTATTCCCCATGGGGGCTGAGATAGACTCTTCTGGAATAACGGAATGGCACCTTTTACCATTTAGAGTCAGAGAGAAGGACACAGAGCAAGGAGAGAGTGCAGTGCTCGTGGGGACAGCCTGTCTCTTTGCTTTCCCTCCTGGTGGGGGTCCAGGGGGGTGTGGGGGTGGGGGTGATGAGAGGATGAGAGATGCAATCACCTGGCTTTCTTCCCTCAAGTTAAGGGATTGAGGCTTCAAAGAATTATTCTTAAAGGGACATGTTGTCATCCCTGCTGGAAAGCTGCCTGGCCCCAAGGCTGCTGGTTTGCCCCTGCTGGAGGAGTGGCAGATGCAGAGAGATGGCACAATGGGATGCCAAGTCAGAGAGGAACGAAAGGACCACCCCTTGAGTTCTCAGGCTCTGAGGCAGGTGGAAGATGGCTCCTGCTTGCAACACAGGCCCTGGCATGATGAAGTTGGAGGCTGGCATTCTGCATGGGAACACTATGGGAAGGGAATACTATTTTGCATGGGAACACTGTAAGCCCACCTGGGACTTCCCAGGTGGTGCTTGTGGTAAAGAAGCCTGCCCGCCAAGGCAGGAGAGGCAAGATAGGTGGGTTCAGTCCCTTGCTTGGGCAGGAAGATCCCCTGGAGTAGGAAGTGGCAACTACTCCAGTATTCTTGCCTGGAAAATTCCATGGACAGAGGAGCCTGGCAGGCAACAGTCCATGGGGCCACAAACAGCCAGACATGACTGAGCAACTAAGCACTGTAGGATGACAGGGACACTGCCCCCTCAAAAGAATGGGCTGCCCAAAGAGGATCAGCCTGAGACCTCCTGGGCACGCTCAGGATCTGCGGGCGCTGATTAAGATTGAGTCCCTGGCTGGACAACAGGGCCTCTTGAGTTCCCTGCTCTTCCTCAACAGATGTGATTAATTGAAGGGATAGCGCTGTAACCATGGACAGTCTCCCAAGGAGAAATCTCTCTACTCCAATGCCTCATGGATGAGTGCAGGGAAGAGTGTGTGTGAGGGATGGGGATGAAGGCGGAAGAGCAGACCAAGAAAAGAACTTTGCTTTAAATCTCACAAGCTTGAGATATTTCAATCTTTTAAAAGAAGCAAAATCTTTAAAGCTAACAATGAGAAACATTTAAGAAGTGGATTGATTTGTCTCTAAGGAAGTTCAATACCCGGGGAAAGAGAGAATAAAACCAGAGTGTTGTTAAAAAAATAAAAATAAAAAACCTACTCCAAATCATGTACTTATTTCCAAGTGTAGACTGCTAAAGCTGAGAGGATCTTAGAGACAACACCATTCTCCTCTTTGAATGACTGCACCATACTATCTGCTCAATAGATATTGCTGAACACATGAATCCTCCTAATTTACCAACAAATTAAGTATTTTCTCTAAATTCAGTTAGTAGGACGTGTCAGAATAAACATTGGAGCCATAATACTTGATTCTCAATTCAGTACTTTATTTGCTTACGATTAAGTTGTATAAAAATTTGTATATAAACACTGTTTAACTTACGTTTTAGATCTGAATGATAATTCTACTTTAAAAACTTAAACTGTGACTTTTTAAAAAATGATAGAGTCTTCTGGACTTTGTTTTTCAATCATTGTTAACTTATGTGGTTTAGTTAGAAAAACCTGGGGACCACACTGTATACTTCTGAAGAAAATCCATTGTGTTGTTCAAGGCTTCTCTGACCCCCTGGCTGTGTATGAGCAATGTCTTCTTAAGAAATAGCATCAGTTAACATGACAATGTGAAGATGTAGAAATTTTTGGATGGTTCATGTTTTTAGAAACGTCAGCATTAAGAGTTCCTAAATGTCCATCACAGAACCTCGGTCAAATTCAAAGCTTACAGAGTGCAAAATAACTTTTCATTACATGGGGGTGGGGGTGGGGGAATAGTTTTGCAGTTCCTTGTTATGTTTTTGAAGAAAGGTAAGTAAACATATTAAGTAAATGGGACTTAAGTATCATCCTGTTGGTGAAGAGAACAAATCAGGAAGACAACAGTACAACTGAACAGTCCTTGATGATATTAGCAAAAATATTTGGCAAGCCAAACTTTCAGGGCTCTAGAGATAACTAACAATGAATGATTAATTAACACGTCAAAATATTGCCTTCTGCACTTCCATTTTTGCAGAAAACCACATCCATGGACACTATAAACCCCTTATGGATATTGACAAACCCCTTATGTGTATCCAGCAAAACAAATGGTGTGATATGTCTGTCATGATCGTGGCTACTACCTTCTAGGACTAACCTAGAAGAGTTCATGATATGGCAAATTTGAAATGATAGCATATTGTGTAATCTCTAGCGTGCTATCTGCTGACAACAGCCTGTGCAGATGTCTATGTGCTGTTCTCCTTGCAATGGTGAGTCAATTGCAGTTGTAGCAAAGGTTATACCATGGATAGCTAGCAATATAAATGATGCATACACTTGTGAATTTTATAGATTAAATTCTACCTTTTAGGAAGCATTTGTTATCACAAATAAAATAAAGTGATAATAAATTTCAGTAATAGATGATTTCGACAATTTTAACCAATTTGCTAGAATGATTTAATTGCAAATGTCCCCAAGGCCATTCTCAAAGCTATATTATGCAAGAGGATGGAGGAAATTTTTCCAATATAAAAAATATATTTTCTTGTAAATGGAAACCCTCAGAAGGAAGAGTCAATTAAAAAAAATAAATTTCTAGGACATATAATACAACATCAAATTTCATGCGATTTGTTCTCATGACTGATTTAAATACTTAAGAGTTCCAATCCAGCCACATTTTTTATGAGCCTTCTGCTCTATGGAAACCCCAGGAGATAGCAGATGTTATTTGGGAAAAAGGCAAAATAAGCCCATGTAGAGAGACAAAGCTTTCTCCAGCCATATAAAATTCCTTCAGATAAAATTTTGGTCTAGTTCTCTCATTCTTATTTCTTGCAACTTTAGATGTGTAGTGTCAGGAACGGCATCACTGNTTATGAGCCTTCTGCTCTATGGAAACCCCAGGAGATAGCAGATGTTATTTGGGAAAAAGGCAAAATAAGCCCATGTAGAGAGACAAAGCTTTCTCCAGCCATATAAAATTCCTTCAGATAAAATTTTGGTCTAGTTCTCTCATTCTTATTTCTTGCAACTTTAGATGTGTAGTGTCAGGAACGGCATCACTGCTAGTTGTGTGTCTGACACGAGTATCTGAGGACCTTTCTCTTGGAAAATAGGTTTCAAGCATTTATCAAAAAGTAGAGAGTGAATAATAAAATGTTAGCATTTACTCTGTACCATATATTTTATTACTTGTGGTGCTTTACTTTTTAGGAAGCAGTGGAGAAGTCAGAGATACTGCTACTGCTGCTACCGCTAAGTCGCTTCAGGCGTGTCCGACTCTGTGCATCCCCATAGACGGCAGCCCACCAGGCTCCCCCGTCCCTGGGATTCTCCAGGCGAGAATACTGGAGTGGGTTGCCATTTCCTTCTCCAATGCATGAAAGTGAAAAGTGAAAGGGAAGTTGCTCAGTCATGTCTGACTCTTAGTGACCCCATGGACTGCAGCCTACCAGGCTCCTCTGTCCATGGGATTTTCCAGGCAAGAGTACTGGAGTGGGGTGCCATTGCCTTCTCCAAAATCAGAAAATAGTTGGCGACAAATACATATGACTATTCATTATGAAAGCATCATTGTTGCGATGGTTATCAAGCACTTTCCAGGTGAAGAACCATGTGCTAAAGAGTAGACATGGTTCCATTACTACAAGAAGCTGTATCATCCAAAAAGCAATATAAGTAAGTTAAGTGCTAAGTGTCAGTCATTCATTCATGTCCAATTCTTTGCGACCCCATGGACTGTAGCCCACCAGGCTTCTCTGTCCATGGAATTCTCCAGGCAAGAATGCTGGAGTGGGTTGCCATTTTCTTCTCAAGGTGATCTTCCCAGCCCAGGGATTGAACCCTGGTCTCCTGCATTGCCAGCAAATTCTTTACTCTCTGAGCCACTAGCGAAGTCCCAATATAAGTAAATGGATCAGAAAATTAGTAACAGGTGATTGAGGGACTTCTTTGGCGGTCCATTGGTTAAGACTCAGTGCTTGCACTGCAGGGGGCATGGGTTCCATCCTTGGGTGGAGAACTAGGTTCCCACATGCCACAAGGCATGGTCAGATAATAATAAATAAATAAAAACCAACTCTTTCAAAAAAATAAAATAACAGATTATTGAAGTGTAAGTCTTATGGACAGACTGCATTGTTAGCTGAATCTATTCTGAAAGCAAGCAAGCACGTCTTCCCTTCATACTACACTTGATGGACAAAGCAAGGACTGGTCTGAATAAGACACAGTTGCAATGACCTTTTGTCACTATGTACTGAATGAAGATAACATGTAATGACAAATTCAACTTCAATGGTTTTAATCATTTGATTATATATTTGAAAAATTGATATTGAGTACATCTTACATATCCAGCACTATGTTAGGTGCTAAGGATAGAATAATAAGGCTGACAAAGCTTAAAACCTAGTGTGTGAGATAGAAAAATAAGTAAATAAATAAACGGTAAAATGTCAGGTACTAAGAAGGGCTCTGCAGAGAAGTAACAGAATGTAATGAAGTAAATAGTGACCAAGAGGCAGCTTTAAGACTGAGTCGTAATGATCCTGAAACATGCTTAATTTGACACCTGAACAGTAAAGAGGAACAGTGGTGAATAGGACTTCCTGGAGGACTGGATGGTATAAAGACTGTAAAGTGTGAAGATCCTAGAAAGTGAAAGTGAAGTTGCTCAGTTGTGTCTGACTCTTTGCAACCCCATGGACTATAGTCTACAAGACTCCTCAGTCCCTGGAATTTTCCAGACAAGAGTATTGGAATGGGTTGCCACTTCCTTCTCCAGGGGATCTTCCTCATCCAGGGATTGAACCCGGGTCTCTCACATTGCAGGCAGACACTTTTACTATCTGAGCCACCAGGGAAGCCCAAAATTTGAAAAGAAGAGCTGATAATTGATATTTGGACACTTTGATCTGTGTCAAACTCAGAGGTAGTTATTACTAACATCAGTTCATAATATTTACATAAAGGTCTAAGTTATTTGGTTTGTTTTGAGTAAGCAGGACTGTAAAGAAACAATTATTATCCAGTATGTTCCCTGAGTGAAGTTCTTTGTCCTGGGTATGTTTATGTAATAGTGATAATTTTCTTATATTAAAAAAACCCCAACTTTTCATCAAAGATAGGTTTGGTATATGCTTACTTCAGTCTGGTGAAATGCTGAAAAATGATTTCAAATTGCACCCATAAGATCCACAGTTATAAAATGTTTCTTTTTTTAAATCATGATCTCAGCTCTGAACTTTTTATTTGTAAACAGGGAATGTCCAATTCTCAAGTCCATAATTTCCTACTTCTAATAAGGTCAAGGAACTTTGGTTTGAATTTTCAAAGTGACTTGTTACATTTTGCATTTTTTTTTTTACTGTTAACTTGCTTATTAAACCTGTTAAAATTAAGCAATGCCACTTTGATTTATCTACATAATTTAAATAAGCTTACCCTCCTCACATAAAGCAAGGAAGTACTTCTCTATAGTTATTCATCACATTCAATATCATCAAAGGTAAGCTTTGCATCACAGCATACTGAGATTTCAGTACATCCCATGGAGACTCTCACAAACACTGTCAATTCAAGCTGAGTTTGGAAGGGCTGGTGGCCCAGCCCCAGGCTCACTTGCTCTTCCTTCTGCATGGCTTGCTTGCTGAAGTGGGGGCAAAATGGTACAACAAATCCCCTAGAAACACCTAGTATGAGGAGGACAAGCAGGGTGAGTTGTAAGAAACGGATGAGGGGTGAACGGTCATTGATGAGGCTGGGTGTGTCGTCAAGGGAAACATCCCTGAGGATTATTCAGAATATGGTGAGGAGTTTGGATTTTATTATTAATTCAAAGGGATTCACTGCAGAGGTTTCCTCCAAAGAGAAACAAATTTTGATTTAAGCTTTAAAAAGATTGTTTTGGCGGCTTTGACAAGAATAGTTTGTTGGGGGGACGAGTGGAAACAGAAGGTCCCAGAACCGGGATGCTATTGCCATAACTGAGTTGAAACATGAGGGTAGAATTAGAGGTGTTGTTTTCAGCTGCAGAATAGTTCCTAAGTGGGATCCGTGGATGAATTAGATGTGGGTGATACAGGGAGAAGAGGGAAGAGGTATTGAGGATGGTTCCTAGACTCTTGGCTTGAGCAGCTTGGGATGGCTGTGCAGTTGAGTATAACAGGGAATTCAGGGAAGGAGCAGGATCAAAGGGTGGCTTTTGAAATGGAGATGACAGATATACAGTTGAACATACATATAATGAAATGAAGAGGTGATGAAGGAGCTGGAGAAACAGCTTTGAGAGTCATGTCCAAATAGATGGTATGCAAAGCTTTAGCATTGGATATTATTTAAAGGGAAAGTGATACAGGCAAGCAAAGTTGGCATAGGACCATGACTAGGGTCACTTCAACATTTAGTAGTTAAGTAGACGTGGATGCAGCCAGCAAAGGAGTTGAGTAGCATCACCCCTTCTCTCTTCACTTTTTCTCAATTGCATTGTGATATCACTTTGGGTCTTGGCCCAGGAGTGGGAAGACCCTACTTCTAATTGAAACTTATCAAGGTTCAAGCTCACTCACAAGATCACCCCTCATGAATTTTCCACCATGTTTTTTTTTTTTTTTTTTTTAATGTTTTAGCTCTGGTTTCTCTCCATTACTAATGGTTTTCATGTTATCTTCTAGTTTGTCTCGCCTCCTACTCTGGTCATGATAGCAACAATACCTGTATCAGAAATGGAGATTTCCTGACTCCCGAATTTCTCTTGTGCAGCCCCGGAGTCCTCAGCTCTGGATGAGTTTTATCACTTGATTTCACTGTTCCTAAACTGATGAGCATTCCTGTAGTAATTCATAAAAGCATCTTGGAGCATCCATATCAATGCATGGTATCTGAACATAACTGATGAACTTGAGGTGTGAGCTCTGTCCATTTCTAGGCAGTTTTTAGTTGTCAATGCTACCAATCGATGTCATTTTCCAAAGATAGATCCCACTATTTTTTAGCTCCATCTCAATTACCTGTTCTCTCACTCTCAGAAGAAGATATTGCTTCTGTTTTAATCTGGTCATGACAACATTTCTTCTGACTCATAACTTTTTGTGTCTTCCATTCAAATCCTTCCATTCTTTTGGTATTCTTTCTTTTTGACTGGTTTCAACCCATGCACTTATATTTCCAATCTTTTATTTTTTCTTAGTAATGTGCTTTGTGAATGACTCTTGCAGATCTCATTTCTAGTGTGTATATATATATATGTATATATATATATATATGTATGTATTTTTTTGTATGAGTATTGCCACCCTCTGCCTGCAAACACAAGTAATCCTCTCTCTTGAAATAATCTCTCCTTCAAGGCACCCTTCCTCATCTCTTGTCTTCCTTGCCACACATCTTGAAAAAGTAGATTACAACTTGCTGCCTGCACTTTCTTGCCACCTTTCCACCTCCTGTCACTCCAATCTCCCTCGTCTCCCCGAATCTACCGTAGTTTTCCATGTTTTCCTCCTCCGTCCTTCGTGCACCTGGTGACCACCTTTGCCTTCCTTAAGTTTCCCTTGTTTCCAGAACAGTAACCTGTATTTTCCACTTTTTCTTTCTTGTGCTTGATCTTACTTTTTCTACATTCTATTCTGTTTTGCTAAAGTTTAACTGTGACTGTTGTCGTCATCATCATCCTCTCTTTTCTCTGTTCACAATCTGTTCACCCTCAAGGTCTCCTCTTCTCAGACCTGTTCTCTGTGGAGTGCTTATCTTGCATTCCCAGCTGTCAGATCTATTTCTATTTTCTGCTGGATTTTTTTTTCTAGTACATTAAACTGAGCAGATATAAAAGTGAACTCATTCTATTTTCCCCAAACTAATTCTTTCTCTTGACTTTGAAATTTTGATTTATGACAGCGTCATTCTTTCAGTGATTGGGGCCAGAAACTGTCGGAGACGCAGTTGCGTTTTTTGCTGTTGCTTACACTTCCCAGTCATTTCACCAACAAGTGGCCACTTTTTAAGATTTGCAATCCTTTGATCTTTATCTCTGGATGTTGTCTTGCCTGTCTATTATCTTTGCCAATTGCTAGTCCCTCTAGCTTGAATGCGTGCACTGCTTCCTGGGTTATATTTGATATTCCCGTAGCTTCATGATATAATTTTTATATCCATTCCAACTTTTTGGACATAATTCTCCAAATCAAAATGGTTTTCTATTTCATAGTAAATTAAATTAAATACATCCAATCCAAATTATGATTTCAATTTTCCTTTCCAAGCTTACTTCCCATTGCTCCTTTTGTGTGTGTGTGTATGTATTTTCCATTCACATTACAATGTGCATCAAACTCTAAATACTCCTTTTATTTTTTGAAACATACTCATTTGTTAATTTCTTATACAATTTCCTCTGTCTGGTACATTTTGTTTTCTGTTTCTATTTACTGAAACTTTAAAACTGTCCTTCTGTGTGGAGCCCTCCCTGATTTCTCCTGACTTCTGAAACTGCAAGTGTTTGCCTCTCTTGAAAAATCCACTTTCTAATAAAAAGCAAGGCAGAAACTAGAGATATGCTAACTGGTAAACTGGGTGATCATCTTATCTGGAAGGATAAATGGTAAAATCAAGGTCAATATCTGCTGGATCATTGAAAAAGCAAGAGAATTCCAGAAAAACATCTATTTCTGCTTTATTGACTATGCCAAACCCTTTGACTGTGTAGATCACAATAAACTGTGGAAAATTCTGGAAGAGATGGGAATACCAGAGCATCTGACCTGCCTCTTGAGAAACCTATATGCAGGTCAGGAAGCAATAGTTAGAAATGGACATGAAACAACAGACTGGTTCCAAATAGGAAAACCAGTACATCAAGGCTGTATATTGTCACTCTGCTTATTTAACTTCTATGCAGAGCACATCATGAGAAACACTGGGCTGGAAGAAGCACAAGCTGGAATTAAGATTGCTGGGAGAAATATCAATAACCTCAGATATGCAGGTGACACCACCCTTATGGCAGAAAGTGAAGAGGAACTGAAGAGCCTCTTGATGAAAGTGAAAGAGGAGAGTGAAAAAGTTGGCTTAAAGCTCAACATTCAGAAAACGAAGATCATGGCATCTGGTCCCATCACTTCATGGGAAATAGATGGGGAAACAGTGTCAGACTTCATTTTTTTGGG
>SJYA01003144.1:691418-701922 GCA_006410615.1 Neotragus moschatus | reverse complement strand
GAGAAGGGGACGACAGAGGATGAGATGGCTGGATGGCATCACCAACTCGATGGACGTGAGTTTGAGTGAACTCCAGGAGTTGGTGATGGACAGGGAGGCCTGGCATGCTGCGATTCATGGGGTCACAAAGAGTCAGACACAACTGAGCGACTGAACTGAACTGAACTGAAGGTCAATTACTGATCTCGGAAACAGAAGATGAGTGAGTGAACGTCACTCTGTTGTGTCTGATTCTTTGTCACCCCGTGGACTATACAGTGCATGGAATTCTCCAGGCCAGAATACTGGAGTGGGTAGCCTTTCCCTCCTCCAGGAGATCTTCCCAACTCAGGAATCAAACTCCAGTCTCCTGCATTGCAGGTGGATTCTTTACCAGGTGAACCACAAGGGAAGCCCAAACACAAGAAACTAAATACTAAATGGGGGCAGTTACTTCTATTGTATTGGGAATAAATATGAGAAAGCAGTAAGCTAAATAATGCAACAGAGATGATGTTGATGTCTTGTCTTGAATCCTAGTTAACTGTGTCATCCTTGTTTTCATCCCCCCATCTCCCATTTTTACAATAATAAAGTAAAAAATTCTGATATCTTAATCTATCATCAGTGACCCATCATGGCAAGGATTCTCACTGGTTGAGACAGGAATGGGTCAGTAGCATCTTCACAGCAGAGTACATATTCAAATCTTAGTGAAGGTGTCATGGTCATAAATGAAAAGTGTGCAACCCCCTCTCCCCACACACACTCAATTCTCCCCCCACCCCTCAAAAGTCAAAATACTCTCTATGGCACATTATCTTTTATACAAAATGAAAAACTTTGTTCATTTTGGCTGGGCCACAAGGCATATGGGATCTTGGTTTCCCAACCAGGTATGAAACCTGAGTCTCCTTTTAATCACTGACCCACCAGAGAAGTCCTTGATAAACATTTTGAAGGCAAGTATTACTCATTATTGCATCTCCCAGATCACATCATATAGCATATATGTATGCGTGCTCAGTTGCTCAGTTGAGTCTAACTCTTTGTGACCCTATGGGTTGTAGCCCTCCAGGTTCCTCTGTTCACAAATTTTCCACTCAAGAATACTGGAGCGGGTTTCATTTCCCACTTCGAGGTATCTTCCCAACCCAGGGATCAAGCCAGCGACTCCTGTGTTTCTTGCACTGGCAGCATTCTTTACCACGGTGCCACCTGGGAAGCCCATATGGTACATAGTTGAGACTAAAGAAATTTCTATTATGATTGAATGAATAGGCAATTTGGATAAAAAATAAAGCTCCACATAGTTTCCTTAATTACAGAATTAGGGTAATTTTTCCTACTTGAATATAAAGTAAGATCCTCTTCATTTATAAAGCTTGGGGGCAGATTCTATAATTTCATAGTTCATCCTGAGAATTATTTAACAAAATATCGTATCCTTCTCTCTTACTTATTAGAATATTGAAGCCTGGAAAATCATAATTTTAATCATCGACAATGGAGTGTAGTTTTATTACAGACACTAGAGTGCTCTAACTTTTAAATTACTTTTCTTTGGTGAATATAATGAGATCTTAAGGAGGGAAATGAAGAAAATATGAGTAAGTGTAGCTGGTTGCTTAAAATTCTTTTTAAAGGAAAATTTATGCCTTATAAGGGTTGTTTTGTTAACAGACAAAATGATATATTTGACAAAATATCTCAGCCAATATTTCATTTTCTTTTTCAAAAAATTGATATCCATCAAAAGGCAAGTCTAGGAAAAAATATAAAAGAGACTTATCTTAAGTGACATGTTATTAAGGAAATATTAATAAAAAGTATCTATGAACTTGTTTCAAGCCCCAAGATTTAATAAAAATATCCCTCTTGACAAGCAAAATTTTGCATTATTTCTAATCTCTGTTTAGACACATGCTAAAAAGTAATACTTCATTGGCAGCTCAGTGGTAAAAAAAAAAAAAAAAAAATCTACCTGCCAACACAGAAGACACAAGAGACTCAGGTTCAATCCCTGGGTCAGGAATATCCCCTGGAGAAGGAAATGGTACTGATTTCAGTATTCCTGCCTGAAGAATCCCATAGACAGAAGAGCCTGGCAGGTTACAGTCCATGGGGTCGCAAAAGGGTTGGACACTACTTAGCGACTGAACAACAAAAAAATATGAGTCAGACACAACTTAGCAACTGAACAACAACAAAACAACACGGAGAAATACTAAAATAATATTAAATATTTGAGGATTTACTCTGTATCAGGCACTTTTCTTAGTATTTTATATTGTCTATCTTATATTAATGGGTTATAAATGCTACCAAATGCTTTACTTATCTTTTTGCTAATATCTCAACTTTCCAATGAAAATATTGTTATCTTCATTAGACATAATAAGACACTAAAACTCATACAAATTAGTGCCAGATTAGATATGAATATAAGTGTGCCTAAATGCTAAAGATTTTTATGTCATCACACAGACAGTATTTTCCAATCATACTGCAAGATGTGGTAAAGAATGTTGGGATAAGTCTTAAGTATTTTATTTCCTCTTTTGTTTTTCTCTATGTTTCAGTATAAGCCAAGTAAAAGTAGGGTTAATAAGAGATGACTTATGGTGCACCAATGAAGAAGCCTTCCTGTATAAACAATTATCCTGCTATTCACTTTAATCTGAATACTTTTAAAAAAATGCTCCATACTCTCTCACAGACATATCATGCACAAGTGCACATGCAAATTGTGTTTTGCATAGTTAGAATTCCAAAAAGAGGTACAAGAAAACTGGACATCAGTATTTCTTAAAGAGACAGGAATGCAAAATTTAAAATCTCCAGCATAATACAAAAGTAGAATTTTTACTATTCAAGTGCTCTAAAATAAAAACATCCAAGAAGCTACCAAGTTTTACAAAACCACTTGAAGAAAACACTTGCTATGTGCTATCGCCTTATACACTGCATCTCAGTGAATCCATCTGGTATTAACAGATGTTTAGTTGCCAAAGAGAGGAATTATGGCTCATGATTTATGGTGAAATGATGTTACATAAAGCCATACTTTATGTCATCATTCCTGAACTGATAATTATAACCACAAATTGGCCCAAGTCAAACAATGACTCTTCTGGAGAGGTCAATAAAGGAATGCAGCAGATGTTTTCAGGGTTTGTCAAAAGAAAGCAAGGGATATTTTATGTGTCTTGGTCAATAGAAGTCATTCAGTAATTCATGTTGTTCATTTGAATGATGTCTGCTCATCTGTCTTTGTATGTGTTACATCATAAAATGGAACAAACTATTGGGGTCTGTTGATAAGCTCCCCCTGTATTGTGGAGACCTAAAATGAGAGAATCCACTGTTTACACACATATAAGACCACCCTGGGTGGATCCATTTAAATGTATGGATCTTACGATCTTGCTTTTCTTTGTTAGATTTTAGCACTAAATCTGTCACTATAACCCTATCTTAGTCCATTTGGGATGCTGAAACAAAAACAATATAAACTGGGAGGCTTACAAGTAACAGAAACTTATTTCTCACAGTTCTGAAGGATAGGAAATCCAAGATCAAGCCACTAGCAGACCTGATATCAGTGATGACCATCTTCTTACTATAATGTCCCATGGTAGGAGTGAGGGATCTCTTTGAAACCTCTGTTTCAAGGGAATATATGCCATCATGAGGGATTCACCTTCATGACCAGATCACCTCCCAATTCCTAGTATCATTATATTGGGATTAAGATTTCAACATATTAATTTTGGGAGGACACAAATGCTCAGACCATAGTAGTCTCTACATAAATAAGATTCATATAACGTGATTAAATGAGTCAGGCGGAGGTTGTACATTAAATCTGTAGAAGTAACATAGAGAGATAAATAATTAATGATCCTACATCCACTTTGAGTTTAGAAAATGAGGATAATAATAAGTGGCTCATAGATAAATGACATGCACTGTTGGGATGCAAATACAGCCTCTATCTGAAGGCATTACTTTGTTAAACATAGAAAGAACAGAATATGTGAATAATGTCACATGATATTTTCCCAGCCATTAAGTAAAAGACAACTCCGGATAGTTTATAGATTTAAAAAAAAGTATTAGTCTTATTTCAGAACAGTGGTTTTGAAAATGTATTCTTGAGGAATGATGATTCTGTACGTTATTATTCTAGTAAACATTAGGTGAGAACTGGATTCTGAGGATAAATATGTTTGAGAAAACATGGGTTAAAAAAGTGAAAGTGGTCTCTTGCAGGACTTAGAACTTTTAAAATGCTAGTGAGTGGGTGTGTAGGTTCTGGGTGTGAATGTGAGCACTTCCATCCTGTCTCTCTTTGCTGAATGTAGCTTCAGCAATAGGGCAGAATGCATGGAGCAGCTACTGGAGATTTCTTGAAAGTAAACAGTACCAGATGGATTGGGGAAGAAGGCTAGACTCAAAGTACCACTGACCTAGCTGGGAGTTTACCATTTTCATTCATTCTGTGACTACTGGCCTAAACAAGGCACGTGGACCCCTTAAGGGGACTTGTGCGGGGACTAAAGGAGGTCTAAGTGAAGTCCTCTAGTTTACATCTGAGGAGCAGGAAAGGGGTCCTCTGGCCACGACAATGGGGGCAGCAGGGCGGCAGTCATGTAGGATTCTGAAGGAAAGGAAGCAGCCACTCCATTCAGAGAAGCTGTGGTCCAAGATGACAGGAATGAAATTATTATTTTTTTCCTCTGTCCTGCTCCTTGGCTTCAGACATGAGTACATTTAAGCTAAGTACATAGCAGAGCAAGGTAAATCAAGTCCCAGCTCTTGGACCAAAGGCCCAAAAGGGGGAGCCCTAAGGGAAACAAAAATACAGGGTGATCACAGAACTCAGAGAAGTGACCCAATAAAGTTGTTAATGAACTTTTGTGCTCAGTCAGAGCTACACAGGCATGGATCTAATTGCACACAATGTACCAAAGCCTTTGAGAACTGTTATAAGCAATAGACTCACACTCAGGCCTCAGAATGGCCACAGGTGGTGCACACATGGGACAGATTGTAAAAGAGTTCAAAGACATCCAAAATAGAAATGACACGGGAACAATAATCCACAGAAAGGACTGATTTGAATCTGTGGCTGGAACCAAACTGCGTTTATGTTTGGCTTAAACAAAAATATCAACATTCTCTAGGGGATTAAAATGAGTCTCGAAACATAATGTTTAGAATGTCCAGGATACAGTCCAGACTTACTTGGCATACAATACCTACAAACCTTTTGATATGAATAGGGAAGGTTTTGGGGTTGGTAAAAAGAGTAGGTGGACTTTTTGCATTCTCCTAAAGGCTCAATTTGTAAGTCAAGTTGTACTAATTCTCCTCGATTTGTAGGACAGCTGTTTTTAAATCCTCAAAGAAATGGGTTGTAGCCTGAATAATATTAAGGCACTGACCCGTCCATCCAACTACATTATCCTCGATTTGCTTTTTTATATCAAGAGAGTTCTTCAACTAAGACTGAAATCAAGATTCTTAAATTCTAGAATTAGAGCTATTAGTAAATATTTTCTTTTTCTCTGGGTACATGACTTCATTTAGCTTGGGGTGAAGGCCCACAGACATGTTCCTATCAGGTTCTGAATATCACCTTTCAAAATGGCCAACTCTGACCGTGGAGCTGCTTTAAAAAAATCCGTTTAAGTATCTTGTTAGGTCTTAGCCAGTACAAATAGTAGATATTCATGGAAACACTGAATGAGCTTATGAGCGAAAGAGGCATTCCCCAAAAGAATTCAAAAGACACTTCTCCTAAGATCCAGAGCCATTCCCCCAAACAGGAAAAAGAAAGACTTAGATGATTTCATTGAGAGCTGGTAGGACCCTAACCACAAATGGAGTGGAACCCACACTTTTATCCAACCAAATTTTTGGAGCCCCAGCATGACAGGTGAGCTACCTGTATACACAAAGACATGACATGCATGACAACCTGCATGTCCCAGGCAGGCAGAAAGCCAAGCCAAGCTCTCAGGACACAAAAGGAGCTAAACAGAAAGGCAACAGCCGTCGCTAGGAGAGAAAGGATCGGCAACCTTCTCAAAGGATTGGGTGGCCCAAAACCAAATGCACAGGAGTCTGGATTGAGAAAGAGGGAAACAGTGTGAAAATTTACCTTCCTGTCTTAATGGGACACCACGGATATCTGGGAGAGCTGACTTTGCTAAGAATTCTCACCCTTTGCCAGCTTCTGCCAGTTTTCCCAGGATCCCATGTAGGCTCTGGAGAGAGTGGGACTTAAAGTGAGACTGTAACTCTGGTACCTTCCAGAATAAGATTTTCCTTTACTAATTTTAGTTTCCCTTTGACTATTTAACCAGTTGCTAGGGGATCCCATGGAGTTCCATCAACCCTGCAAGGAGCTCATATGGGGGCATTCAAGGAAGAATTTGACAAAACCTTCGAGGACAATCTTTTTTCCTGTGTTCTGGTCAGTTGAAGCTGAAAGACCAATTTCTGGTCCAGTGTTTTGATGATGGAGCCCTGAAAGGGTGAACAGGGGAGGCAAATGTTCTAGGATTCTAGCCTTGGAGCTGTTGCGGTTGTTCGGGCCACTAATAACTGGGGGCCCTTGTTTCAATCTTAGGGTCTCTTCAAAGTGGGAAGGCAATTCAGATAGAGGACCAGTAGGATGAACATCAAGTAAAGGAGAGAGAGGGAGAACCTGGAGTCAGGTAGCTCTTAGAGTTTTCCCTCTTGCATCTTTTTCATTAGTCTTTGTAATATAACTTTCAATGAAACTATTTTGGAATCTTGAAGCCTACTGGAAGCTTCTGCATGTTGAGTAAAATATTCTCTTTGTTTACTTTGGGCAAACTCACTTTCAAGTGTACTTTTTAAATGAATAATCTTATCTAATTGGGATGTTTCCCATAATGGCTGTTGTAATTCTGGACTATCTTAGTAATATTTTGCCTTTTTTGTTGTTGATGTTATCTGTAGCTTCCTGGACCACAGTTCTTTGACGTAAAATAAGCAGGTGTGCCAGAAGGTGGCACAGTCATCTCTTTGAAACCCAAGAATCCTATTTCTTTGGCTAAGTGTTGAGTCTTGGAGCCAAATTAATACTTGAAAGGGATGTACCACTGGGTTGGGGATTTTTGTGGGGCTTTACAGTATAAGTCATTGCATGAAATTTCCTTAAGATTGGAGGGTGATCAACCCGTTGATCTAACCCATTCTGCGGCCAACTTATTTGAGTGTGAGAGTCTTGGATTCGGGTGCTGAGCCCTCCAACATCTTTAAGTGCTCAATCTGTGTTCACCAATTTTACAGCTTGGGTTTTCAAGATTCTCATTAGCAGGACATCTAATATTTCTTTCAGGGGATTTCTTTATGATGGTGGATGCCCTGATGGCTTTTATAGACTGACTTGTATGTACTTAGGATTTGATTTTCAAAACAGTCTGAATTCTTTTTTTATTTTCCCAATTTCCCAGCAGTTTATGTTATGGACCTAACTCAGGCTTTGTGAGTCCCCTAAGGACTTACACCTATTGTGAACTTCCCATACAACTCTCCTAGAACTTTGCTGGAAATTTTAACAAACCCTAGGATCTTTTCAGAGCCCCAGAAACTTCCTGAGAAAAAAGTAGATAAATAATTTTTTTTTTCAAATAAAGGTTTTTGGATGACAGAACATCTTGCAAAGGAGCAGAATTCAAATCTGAGTGGCTTACCCCAGCCCTCCAAAATGATGAGAGGAACTGTGAACTCAGAGAGATCTTGCCCAGGTGTCATAGGCTGTTAATAGTCAGATTTGAATGCCATTCTTCAAAACATTGGCCAAAAAACTGTTTTTAAAAAAATGGAAACAATTTAGATGATACAAACACTAATACTTCACAAAGTGGACAGTCCCCTACGGAAAACTGAAAAATGAAGTGGAAGGCAGGATCCCCTTATAGGGTAAAGAATCAAGGAAAAGAAAGAGACAAATAGTAAATGTCCAATGGGCTGGGATCACAGAGTCAACTTTGTTTTGGGTGAGAAGGCCCAGAGTTGGTTTGGCATTGGGGGATTAGCTACCTGGACATGTGTTTTTGATCAAGGGGAGCATTTACAGGGACACAACAGTTTTCTAAATTCTCATTTTCTGACCTACCACCCCAAGCAGGAGCAGCTTTATCTTGGACTCAGAAAGTTATGTCAACATAGGTGAGTTGTCATAATCTCATTTGAAATGTGTGCTGAAGCTGTCAGGTAACTTGATCATCTGTTTTTCTAGGTGAATAAGGGTTTAAGTGGAATTCAACATTTGTTCAGGCATTAGTTTTACTGTCCATAAATAACAGAAAGACAACTGAGAAAAGGCAGGCCATGAGTGAGCCATAAATCTCCTGTTGGCTTTATGCCTAGGACTAATGAAGGAAAAAGAAGGTGGGCCAAATGAACAATAATTCAAAAGGGGCAACTGCATGTCCTTTAATTGATTTTATTCATAGTGTTCATAACCCTGAGATATCAGAACTTGAGACCGAAATTGGGGTGGGTCAAGTCCAAAGCAGAGGTGTCACCTTGGGCATTATCCACATCAGCAACTTAGATAGAAAATAAATTACACACACACACATACACACACAGTAATTTCTTGACAGTGACATTGGCCTAGCCTAGCTGCAGCCAACTTCCTGTCTCTTACTAGCATATTGGCCCAAGAATTGCAATCCAAGATTGATTGCACTTTCCTTTTTATGAGTCATGGTAGAAAAAAAGACATTTGAAAAACTACTCAATTTTTCTTGACACTCTCAAATAATTAGTTACTTCTCTACAGAAAAAAAAAATTTAAATCAAGCAGGGGCAACTAATTGTATTTACTAACTCAACTAACTTACTTAGCTTTTAATCCAAAGATGCATATTACTCCTTCTTCATAATTTCTGACAATCTTGTAATACTTGCATANTCTCAAATAATTAGTTACTTCTCTACAGAAAAAAAAAAATTTAAATCAAGCAGAGGCAACTAATTGTATTTACTAACTCAACTAACTTACTTAGCTTTTAATCCAAAGATGTATATTACTCCTTCTTCATAATCTCTGACAATCTTGTAATACTTGCATATGATAGGGAAATAAAAGAAACCAAGAGATATGTTTTTAAGAGCAGGTTTTCAGTTAGGGGCCATAACAATTATTCTGTAAAGGACCTTTTAAGCATATGTTTACTACAAGAGAAAATGAAGTGCACAACATTGTTTTTAACTCTTTATTTCCTTTAGTTTACAAGAGGTTTATAAATATTTTGCTCTATTTGTCACATACAGCATTTTGTGTTTTCTTCCTCTGNCAGGTTTTCAGTTAGGGGCCATAACAATTATTCTGTAAAGGACCTTTTAAGCATATGTTTACTACAAGAGAAAATGAAGTGCACAACATTGTTTTTAACTCTTTATTTCCTTTAGTTTACAAGAGGTTTATAAATATTTTGCTCTATTTGTCACATACAGCATTTTGTGTTTTCTTCCTCTGTAGGTCTCCACAGATTCTTCTTCTGTTTAGACAACACTGTGTAAAAGCAGATTCCAGGGCAGTCTGGCTTGGCAGTTGTATTTTCATTCTTTCCTAATTTTAGTTCCCTAGTCTGTAAGGGTAGTTATATTTGTTGTTGTTCTTCAGTTGCTCAGCTGTGTCTGACTCTTTGCAACCCTATGGACTGTAGCACGCCAGGCTTCCCTGTCCTTCACTATCTCCCAGAGTCTGTTCAAACTCATGTCCATTGAGTCAATGATGCCAGCCAACCATCTCATCCTCTGTTGCCCCTTCTCCTCCTGCCCTCAATCTTACCTATCATCAGGGGCTTTTCCAGTGAGTTGGCTCTTTGCATCAGGTGGCCAAAGTACCAGAGCTTCAGATTCAGTATCTGTCTGCCAATGAATATTTAGGGTTGATTTCCTTTAGGATTGACTGGTTGGATCTCTTTGCAGTCCAAGGGACTCTCAAGAGTCTTCTCCAGCACCACTGTTCAAAAGTATAAATTCTTTGGTGCTAAGCCTTCTTTATGGTCCAACTCTCATATCGGTACATGACTACTGGAAAAACTTGAGCTTTAACTATACCGACCTGGAGAGAGAGAGAGAGAGAGAGAGAGAGAGAGTGTGTGTGTGTGTGTATTTGTATACACACACATATATATTTGTGTGTGTGTATATATACACACACATATATTTGTGTGTGTGTATATATACACACAAATATAGCACTCCATGGGGTCTCAAAGAGTTGGACACAACTTAGCTGCTGAACAACAACAATGCAAGGGAACATATATGTGCTATACATATACAATGCAATATTGCTCAGCCAAAAAAGGAACAAAAGCACATTTGTATAGATGTGGATAGACCTAGAGAGTGGCACACGGAGTGAGGTTAAGTCAAAAAGAGCAAAACAAATATCATATGCTAATACATATATATGAAATCTAGAAAAACTGTGTAGATGATCTTATTTGCAAAGCAAAAATAG
>SJYA01003144.1:635629-687389 GCA_006410615.1 Neotragus moschatus | reverse complement strand
GTGTGTGTGTGTGTATTTGTATACACACACATATATATTTGTGTGTGTGTATATATACACACACATATATTTGTGTGTGTGTATATATACACACAAATATAGCACTCCATGGGGTCTCAAAGAGTTGGACACAACTTAGCTGCTGAACAACAACAATGCAAGGGAACATATATGTGCTATACATATACAATGCAATATTGCTCAGCCAAAAAAGGAACAAAAGCACATTTGTATAGATGTGGATAGACCTAGAGAGTGGCACACGGAGTGAGGTTAAGTCAAAAAGAGCAAAACAAATATCATATGCTAATACATATATATGAAATCTAGAAAAACTGTGTAGATGATCTTATTTGCAAAGCAAAAATAGAGCCAGAGACATAGAGAACAAATGTATGGATAGGAAGGGATAAGGGGAGGAAGTGGGAGGAACTGGGAGATTGGGATTGTCACATACATACAATTGATACTATGAATAAAATGCATAACTAATGAGAACCTAGTGCATGGCACAGGGAACTCTACTTAATGCTCTGTGGTGATCTGAATGGGAAGAAACTCCAAAAGGGAGGGGGTATATGTATATATATATGACTGATTCACTTTGCTGTTCAATAGAAACTATCATGACATAGTAAAGAAACTATACTCCAGTAAAATTAATTTTAAAATAAGGTAGAAATAATCCCTGTCCTGCCTGACTACATCACCAAGATATTATGAGGATCCAGTGAAGTTATTGCACTTTGTAAATTAAGATACTATGAAAATGTGTCTTCATAGTGTCATGACGGTTTCACAGCTCTTTCATAGTCTTGACCATTCCATGCCTATCCAAGTACCACTTTAATTAAAACTGCTTTGTCACAGTTTATTTCTATGTAAACTGTATGTTTATGCACTGTCCCTTTAATCTTGGTGTCTGGATGATTTCTTTAGGGGTTCACACTGATAGAATAAGGTGTGCAAATGGACATATAAGATGTCAAAGCATGTATTACAGTTTTGTACACTACCTGTTCAATAAATGTTCTTTACAGGAACCTGTAACCCCAGTGCAAGAGTGGATATGTCCATTCCCTGCTCCAAGCCTTCACGGGTTGTTTGACGCCCAGTCTAGAGTTCAGAGACAAGACCCTTGAGCAAGACCACCCGGGTCATATCCCAACTTGCATAGTTCTCAGGTGTGTAATCTTGGACAAATGACCCAACCTTCTTTGCACTCTATTCACCTGGTAAAATAAGGATGGGTATGCAGTAAGTGCTTAAAAAGCATTGTTGTTAAGTGGACACAGTGAAAATCTACGCAAGATTTTGCATGATTTGGCCACTACTTAACTCATCTTGATTTTTCTGTAACCCCTACTCCTCCAGATTCTTTCCACATATGTATACACACACACACACATTTTTAGCCCAGCCATAGCTGCTTTCATTAAATTCTTGGATCATGGAACTTGGACTACTTTACCCTGTCTTAAGGCATTCGTATTTGCCTTGACATCTACTTGGAATGGTCTTTCCACTTCCTATTAACTACTTGTCTTTCCAAGTTCCTATAAAACACCACCTCCCTGGGGATGTCTTCCTTAATTTACAAGATTGGGTCAAGTCTTTCTGTTAGTTGTTAACTCAACTCCTATTTCAGAGAATTATCAAAATTATCATGGAATAATTAATTTTGCAAGTCACTATCATCTGTCCAACTAAAATTCTGTCTTATTTACTTCTGTATTCCTAGAACTTAGCATAGTGTCCAATAAATATTTGTGGAAGATATGAGAAAAAGACTAAGTAATCAAACCACTGGACAATCTCAAAGGCTCAACTTTCATTAAAAAAGGCACATTTTAAAATGTCAAAGAAATGGTTTAAAGTATATTTAAATTGTAAATACCAACTGAGATAATACATGAAAAAGTATCTTGTATCTAGTTAATTCTATGCAAATTTAGAGGATTATTGTGATTACTATTATCCAGTATTCGATTTCCTTCAGACCAAAAGAAAAAGTGTGCAGCCTATAAAATTTCCTATATAATCTACACTACCCAGAAATAATGGAGTCTGGGGAAAGGCTATTCTAAAGATGTCAACATACAAGTATAGTCTTAGAAAATGAGATTATTGTTCAGAATATTACTATAGCACACTTTGGAGGGAGCTTATTGGATAATGATTAAATAATGTAACTCTAGGCTAAATTAGACTTGAATAAACTGATCAACCTCCCTTTCAAGGCAGAGATTTGAACAAGTTTTCATTAACATATGCTATTTCCCAACTCACTTCCTCATTATCAGAGTCAATAAATGGGTCAGGTTGAGATTATTCTCAAAGGGTCTTTAGACAGGAATGGACCAGATCTGTTTATTACTTGACTTTCCAACTGTCGCCGAAAATATCCTTTGGTAATCAATGCATGACTAGCATTCTAGAACCTATTAAGAGCAAAGAATTTGGAATCTGCTCTGCTCTAGGCTTCATTCCTAGTGGAAACACTGTTAATTAATTTGTTAAGAAACCTTTTATGTAAGGGACCTATTTAAAATATTCATTCCTCCTTGAAATTCAGCTCAAGTAAGAAGTTTGCCCTTCTAGATAAACCAAATTTCTCTAATTAGTTATGAATTCTGTACAATTCACTAGTAATTCCAGTAGTGAATTCTGTAATTCCACTAGTTCTTTTTCTGATACAATCTTGACTGACTATATCCACTAACTTACACAAATTTTCCATGAATATCTATATAATTACCACTTGCTGAAATGTTTGCTCTATGCCCAGTGTAATTGCCCTGTGTCATAAACTGTCAAACCTTATATGGGGCCTCAAAATCAAGCAGATATATATCTATTCTAATTGAAAAACAAGGAAACGCAGAAACTGACATAAACTCTGCACAATGCATTTTGTACATAGGTGGTAGAGACACCAAGCTACAGACACCTGCCAAGTTTGCTTGAGGTTTAACAAAGCTTTAAGGAAACATAACAGTTACTTCTTCTGACATGTAATAACCATTATATAAAATTATATGTTGTGATTTTTTTTTTCCTGAAGCATCAGGAAAAGGACATCATGGTGGTTTACTAGCTCTTAACTCCAGCAAGATTCTTCCCTGTCCTCTTTTATATTGACTTGTCCTCAAAGATATGCCTCATTTCCAAGATGTGTGGTATGCAACCAGNAAAGTCTGCTTCTGGGTTCATTCAAGTTGTTGGCAAGAATTGTAGTTCTTGGGGTTGTAAGACTGAGGCCCCTGTTTCCTTGCTGGCTGCTGCTCAGGCAGTCATTTTCACCTTCTGGAACCCAACCTCATTTCCTGACTTTATCATCAAAGATAGTAATAGTGGATCAAGTTTTTTCATGGTTTTAATCCGTCCTGCTGCTTATCTGTGACATCTCTTTGACTGACTCTTCTGCTTTTTTTCTCCTTCTTTTAAGTGCCCATGTGATTATGTTGGGTCCATTCAGATAATCAAGGCCATTTCTTTAAGGATGGCACATTAACCACCTTAATTCCATCTGCAAAGTCTATTTTGTCACAAAATGTGAACAGTGCAACACCAAGGGATGAAGATTTTTGAGCTAAAACCTTGCCTATAGCAGAGATGAAATGGAATTTAGATAAGTGATGGCCATGGAAATATGAAGGAATAGATAGCAAAAGAGATATTGTAGAATTATATAGCAAGAGCTTGTTATCTGATTGGATGTGAAGAACAAATGGGGGGAAGCTCAGACTGATGCTCAGGGTTCAACACTGGGTGATTGAAAGACTCATGACTAACATTGATTAGTTACAGTGAAGTTGGATCAGCTGTGCTTTAGAGTTTGAGATGCTCATATGTTATCTAGTTGAAAATGTCCAGTAGAAAATTGATAATAAAGGATTATGTCTTGGGAAAGGATAAGGTTATGAATAAATATTCAGAACTCATCCATCTAAAGCTGTTTAATGTAAATTGTGGAAAGGGAAAATGAAAAGAGAAAAGGACAGCTTAGGACAGAATCTTAGTAGAATGTGTATAACTGTGGACTAAAAGAGAAATTTTTATTATCACTCCATTTTCTCTAGATTACTGAATAGCTCCCTAAATGTTTGTCCTGCCTACATTCTATTTCATGCTACAAACATCAACACAAATTATTATTAAAAATCTATAAAAAGTTAGCGTTTTTATCTCCTTCCTAAACACAACAAAGGTTTTAGGCAGCTTTAACTCCCTGTTTAAAATCCTTATATATATATATATATATAATTTCCTAGAGATTTACTTTTATCAAAAAATTATTAGTTTTAGTATCAACTATTAATTAAAACTTCTAAGATAATTTTATCAGCGTCTTCACTTACTGATATTGTTTTAGTTTCTATTATCCCTCTGGGCTTACATCATTAAAAAATTATTTGAATGAGGATCTGTGAGCTCTAAACTCTTACTTATTTTCATGTATTTGAAATGCCTTCATTTTGCCTTTTGCTCTAAAATGACTATTTAGATGAGTGTAACACTGTGTTCTTTCTCTTCGTACTTTGAAAATATTGTTCTATTATTTTTTAGCTTTTATTGCTACTGTTAAGAAGTCAGCTTCAGGCTAATTTGCAATCCTTTGTAGGTAATCTTTTTCCCTCTGGTAAATTTTAAGAATTTTCTAATGAAAATCTTTGATGATTTGAAGTTTTACAAGGTTGTGCCTAAGTCTGAATTTACGCTTCTATGCCATTCAGTTCCTGTAGCAAACGTTTGATCTGAGATGTTATGTTTTTTAAAAATTCTGGAAATTCTCAATTCTGTTCTTGAAAGGTACAGTTTCTCTGCCATTCTCTTTTTTCCTTCTGAAGCTGGTTGAACATACTTTGCAGTCTTTCAGTCTTGTAATCTATATATCCTAATTGCACCTTTCATATTTATTATCTATTTATTTATCTGTGAGTTGATTTGGGAGTACATATATTATAACTATTTTTCTTCTCTCTTCAATCAAGTCTAGTTTAGAGATTTTTTCCTTACATAGTTCTTTAATTCAAAGATTGTTATTCATATTTAAGACTTCTAAATTTTTATACCCATTTTTGTTTCTTCATTAAAGTTGATTGTTTAAGGATTTTGGCTTAATTTTATCTTGTTGAGTTTTATGTACATATTTTAAAATTTTTTTAAATTGAAGGATAATTGCTGTACAAAATGGTGTTGGTTTCTGCCAAACATCAACATGAGTCAGCCAAGGTACAAATATGTCCCCTCCCCGCTGAACCACCCTCCCAACACCCTTNATTTTTGTTTCTTCATTAAAGTTGATTGTTTAAGGATTTTGGCTTAATTTTATCTTGTTGAGTTTTATGTACATATTTTAAAATTTTTTTAAATTGAAGGATAATTGCTGTACAAAATGGTGTTGGTTTCTGCCAAACATCAACATGAGTCAGCCAAGGTACAAATATGTCCCCTCCCCGCTGAACCACCCTCCCAACACCCTTTCCACCCCACCCCTCTAGGTTGTTACAGAGCCCTGGTTTGAGTTCCCTGAATCATACAGCACATTCCCACTAGCTATCTATTTTACATACGGTAATGTACATTTCCATTTCAGCTGAGAGGAATTCATAATCTGATTTTTAAATTCTGTTACCTGTCTTTATCAGGTTTTGATTGTATAATGTTTTGAAGCTTTCATTTGTTGAGTCATTTTGAGTGTTCATTTTCTTTTTTCCTGTCTTCTTAGCTATCTAGCTGGTTTTTAGTTTTGTATATGCTTCCCTTCCTCCCTTTCCCCTCTGACCCTCAAGCCAGAGTCTTATCTTATAAATGCTATTTTCTGGCTCTGGGTATATCATAGATAGAGTCACCAAACTCTCAGCTGCCCTGCCTAGGTTTCTGATCAATAGGCTATGTCTTTGTCTTCCAACCTCCATAGGTTTAGCTTTCTATAGTCATCAGTTCAGTTCAGTCATTCATTTGTGTCTGACTCTTTTTGACCTCATGGACTGCAGCATGCCAGGCTTCTCTGTCCATCACCAACTTCTGGAGCTTGCTCAAACTCATGTCCATGAGTAGGTGATGGCATCCAACCATCTCATCTTCTGTCGTCCCCTTCTCCTCCTGCCTTTAATCTTTCCCAGCATCAGGATCTTTTCCATTGAGTCAGTCCTTTGCATCAGGTGGCCAAAGTATTGGAACTTCAGCTTCAGCATCAGTCCTTTCAATGAATATTCAGGACTGATTTCCTTTAGGATTGACTGGTTTGATCTCCTTGCAGTCCAAGGGACTCTCAAGAGTCTTCTCCAACACCATAGTTCAAAGGCATCAATTCTTTGGTACTCAGCTTTCTTTACAGTCTAACTCTTAGATCTGTACACGACTACTGGGAAAACCATAGCTTTGACTATATGGACCTTTGTCAGCAAAGTAACGTCTCTGCTTTTTAATACACTGTCTAGGTTTGTCATAGCTTTCCTTCTGAGAGTAAGTCTTTTAATTTCATGGGTGCAGTCACCATCCGCAGTGATTATGGAGCCCAACAAAATATAATCTGTCATTGTTTCCACTTTTCCCCCTATTCGTCATGAAGTAATCAGACCAGATGCCATGAAATTAGTTTTCTGAATGTTGAGTTTTAAGCCCACTTTTTCACTCTCCTCTCACCTTCATCAGGAGGCTCTTTAGTTCCTCTTTGATTTCTGCCATCAGAGTGGTATCATCTTCATATCTGAGGCTGTTGATGTTTCTCCTGGCAATCTTGATTCCAGCTTGTGCTTCAGCCAGCTTGGCATTTCACATGATGTACTCTGCATAGAAGTTAAATGAACAGAGTGACAATATACAGCCTTGACATACTCCTTTCCAAATTTTGAGCCAGTCTGTTGTTCCATGTCCAGTTCTAACTATTGCTTCCTGGATCTGCACACATATTTATCAGGAGGCAAATCAGGTGGTCTGGTATTCCCATCTCTTTCAGAATTTTCCACAGTTTGTTGTGATCCACACAGTCAAAGGCTTTGGCATAGTCAATAAAGCAGAAGTAGATGTTTTTCTGGAACTCTCTTGCTTTTTCAGTGATCCAACGGATGTTGGCAATTTGGTCGCTAGCTCCTCTGCCTTTCATGTACTGTTGAAGCCTGTCTTGGAGAATTTTGAGCATTACTTTGCTAGCGTGTGAGATAAGTGCAATCGTGCGGTATCTTGAACATTCTTTGGCATTGCCTTTCTTTGGGACTGGAATGGAAATTGACCTTTTCCAGTCCTGTGGCCACTGCTGAGTTTTCCAAATTTGCTGGCATATTATCATCTTTTAGGATTTGAAACAGCTCAACTGGAATTCCATCACCTCCACTAGCTTTGTTCGTTTGTTCTATATCACAGCGTATTTATTTACGAGGGCTGCCTAAGAAAAGTACTACAGATTAGGTGAAGTAAACGGAAGTTTATTGCCTCACAGGTCTGGGTTCTAGAAGTCTGAGACCAAGATGTTGACAGTGATGATTCTTTAGGAAGGTTCTAGGGAAGAATCTGTTCCATGCCTCTTTCTTAGCTTCTTGTGGTTTCCTGGAAATCTTTGGCATTTCTTGAATTTCACAAGCATCAGATCATCCCTGCTTTCATCTGCACATGGTGCTCTCCCCATGTGTGTGTGTCTCCAAAGTCTGCCCCTTTGTAATAGTGACATCAGTCAGATTAGGGACACCCCACCTTGACCTCATTTTAACTTGACTGCTTCTTTAAAGGTCATAGGGTTTAGCACTTCAATGTATGCATTTTGTGGGAGGGGACACAGCTCAATCCATAACACTTACCCACAGAAAATTTCCTGGAAGACATCCTCCTTTTATCTTTTTTAACTTCCCTATTTTAACTTCAAACTACAAACCTAACTTCAGACCCTCATCTAAAGTGGAACATTTTGGTTACCTTCAACTCACAAGAGCTGACCCTGGGTCCAAAGTGCAGCAAATTCTTAGCTTCAACTATTTTTTTTTAAATGTATTTTCAGTTGTCTCTCTATTTCTTTTTTCCAGTAGTTACAACATGTTGGGTGTAAAGAAAACACATTGAAATATGAACACCAAGTTGATGCATATTCCTAGTTCAATTGCACTAAGAATATTAAATAAATTGCACTTTTGAAACTAAAGTTCACATACAACACATATAATCAAAGTAACTTTGAAAAAATAAAAACAACAGGAGAATGGAATTAACATGAATAGCTAGATATTAAAATGTATTTCAAAATCTAGTTATTATAATAACGTAGCACTGAGAAAAAGACAAATTAGTAGAACAAACTGCAAAACTCAGGCTCATGTCCATGGAAATATTTTGGAAACATGCTTGGGTTGCAGTTACAGTTAGCAAAACAAATATGGGTTATTCATAAGTGAATGTATTTGGTTAACTATTTGAAAAGATGAAGTTAGAACTCTGTTTCATGCCTCTCAACACAATGATAATTCAATATGAAAAATGAATAGAATTACTTAACTATAACATGGAAATAGAAAGGAATAGAAAAGAGAAAGAAACTACAAACAGGGAAAAACATATTAAAATGATTAATAAAGGAAAAAGTAAACCATAAACTAGGAAATTAAATACAGAGTGAACATTTACAAAATCCTAAGAATGGGATCAGAGCAACTATTGGAAAACTGAGTGGTCAGTTTACTAAAGAGAGTTAAAACATACTAAAACAATACAGAATAAACCAAAGATTAAAGAAATACAAGCCCAAGTAGACCAAGAATATTCCTACATTTGCTGTTAGGAGTTAAATTGGAACGATCATTCTAAAGGTTAACTTTATAGAATGAAACAAAATATATATCCCCATCAAATCTGCATATTCTATGAATTTATACCAAGGAAAAAGTTCAAACATGTGCACAAGCATTTTATTGTAGGAGGTTATTCATCGTGGTATTAAATATTAGCAAAACAATATACAGCAGAAATGTGAGATATGCGACTTGATATTATTTATGGCACATCTATGAAATATAATGATGAAGCAAAAACATCACATTGGGGACTTCCCTGGTGGTCCAGTGGTTAAGGCTCTGAGGTGCTAAGGCTGGAGGACTGGCTTTGATTTCTGGTCAGGGTAATAGATGCTGCATGGCACAACTAAAAGATCCCAGGTGCAGCAACTAATACCCGGCACAGTCAAATACATTTTTTAAAAACAAGAAGCTAAAAAAAAAAAAAATCACATTGTAGAAGCATATTTGGATGTCCTCGGTGGCTCAGTGGTAAAAGATCCACCTGCTAATGCAAGAAATGCGGGTCCAGTACCTAGGTGGGGACCATCTCGTGGAGGAATGAATGGCAACCAGTACTCTCGCCTGGGGAATCTCACGGACAGAGGAGTTTGGTAGGCTACAGTCCATGGGTCACAGAGTCAGACATGAAGTAGTGACTGAGCACACACACATGCAGAAGCATATTTATAGATTTGAAGATACTTCCCATAAAAAATCACAACCAAACTATCACAAATGTGTGTATGCACAGATATATATCTGAAAAAATATACAGCAATGTTTCATCTTATCAGGGTCAAAGTGAAGTGAATGTCTCTCAGTCGTGTCCGACTCTTTGTGACCCCATGGATTGTACAGTCCATGGAATTCTCCAGGCCAGAATACTGGAGTGGGTAGCTGTTCCCTTCTCCAGGATATCTTCCCAACCCAAGGATCGAACCCAGGTCTCCCACATTGCAGGTGGATTCTTTACCAGTTGACTGAATAGGGAAGCATTATCTTCAGGTAATAAGATTACGTGTGATTTTTATTCCTTGATTTTATTTTTCCACTTTAAAAACTTTTCTGCATAGACTATATATATCTTTTTTGATGAGAAGAAAATAATAACAGCTTCACGAAAATACTGTCAAGAAATTTTTTCCTTATTTTTAAACCAAACCCCTCATATTACTGTCAAGATTTTTTTTTCCTTTTTATATCCACAGTGAAGATAAAGAACAGCTAATTACTATCTTTGCGCAGAATATCACCTATACATTACAACCTCAGGTATTTCAGGACTGTTCTAAAATTGCCTTCAACATTCATATCTTTTGAGTAAATTGATCAATTCTTCTAGAATTTTATCTATGATTTTCAACTCTTTCCATCACTATGGGTTCCCTGAACTTTCTGAACTCTTAGATGACCAAAAGTCTTTATTACAGAATCAGATAAAATATAACACATGAAAAGCTGTCAACATGGAAAATTGAACATTTGCTCCAGAAAAATACCATAATGGAAAGATAGTGCTTAATGGTGACAATCAGTGTGTCCCCTAGCACTTTTTGTATCCAAGTCATCCTGTATGGATGTCCCTAGGCAATAAATAGTACTCCTGGGTGCAGAAAGAGTTAATGTAGCTTCCCAATGCGCCTAATTTATTTCCAGAGACTGTTATACTCACTTAGAGCATTTGGCTCATCATAACACAGGTCCCTTTGCTAATAACACTAAAAATGGAAAAAAAAAAACCCCCTATTTTCCTTGTTTTATAGTTTACTTACATAATTGTTTTTCTGCTACACACAAATTCAGTTTGATTAGTGCACAAATTCTCATTTTGTGAGATTTTGAGGACTGTCAGCTTGGGTGTGTCATAAACTGTTCTGTGAACACAGCCTGGTTAAACTAATACTTCTGCAGCCCTGAAATCTGAGTGATGTTCTAGAGAGAAAATCAGGTTGGTTTGTTTTAAAAAATATATTGACCTTGACGTACACTTCTGGTAACTTTATAAAGTCAGAACCAATCTATCATTGGATTATGGGACTATAGTTAGATTAGGAAAATAAATTTTATTTCATTTTAATCTCTAATATATTTTTAAGAAACAGAATGGATTTGAAATTCATCCAGTTTTCATTTAATGCCTTGTTTCATTTTATGCCATATTGCAATCATATGAAGGATTTCTAGATTTTGTTTACTTAAGGACATCATAACACATATGTAGTAAATATCTATTATCAGTCAGGTTTCAAGTTCTTCAGCTAGTTAGCAGTTCACACAGAAATATCTCAATTAACCTTATATTTCATGCCAATCTGTGACACTTTACATTTCTGAAACAAATTCTTTCAAACCAGAAAATAATCCCTGATTATAAATTAAGCCCCTTTCAAAGCAGCATGTAAATTTTGAGACCTCGGTATTTCTATTAAGAAACAGAAATAGCAGTTTGGATCCTGTGACTAAGAATGTATCCCTCATTTTTATGAAATAGATACAATGTTTTCCTGTGTACTCTAAGTGCATTGCCTATTGACTCTTAAAAATAACTTTTCTGCAAGTAAAAGTTTCAAGGCATAGACACTGATCCACAGTGAAACATTTGGTGCTAGAAAAGTGGACAAAGAATTATTTTATACCTTCAGCACTTTAGCTATTGGATGCTGTGCTTCTATGTGTCCACTCTTTTGGAACTTTAAGTCATTATGTTGGTTAAAGGCAATTTAAGGGCAGTCTTTCTTTAAGAGGAAATCGTGGTGAGTTTTTGTGTAACAGTTTTTTTTTTTTTTTTTCCCCTTTCTTTATGTTTTATGTAATCTGGAGCATGGATGCTGAATATTATATTCTTTTCTTTTAAGAAATGGGGCCAGGGCTCTAGAATTACCAGCGGTGTTGGAGGAGGCCATTAAGAGGGCAGCACGTGACTGCCCGTCGACCCCTGAACTAACCCCCCCACTCCCACTCATGTCCTTGGAAAGCACGCGCTACCCATCCTTGCCACACCTGGAGCCATTTTCCAGGATGCAGGCTAGGGAGAGTAATGTGTTATTGAGACCACCTGCACAGTCTACCGGACTGAACACTGAAAAGCCCGCCCTAGAAACTTTGAGGACTTTGGCGGCTGGTTCTGAGACCTAAAAGGCTTGTGGCGCCAGCATGAGCCTCTTTTGTAAGTTTCCTCTTTTATTAAACCAGCCATCCGCCAGCCTGGCGCAGTTTGTGTCTTTCTTTGGTCCTTCCTTGCCCTCCTGGAGCGGGGCGAGGGCAGTTTTAGATTTTACCTGAGAAGCTTGTGAGTTTTGGAACCAAAAGGCAGTATATACATTTGAAATGTTCTCTATGTCTTTGAGCTTTGCGGTTTCTTGCTGCCAGGAACTTTGGAGTATAACCCTGCATGTCTGAAAAGTGTCTTAAAGACCAACACTGCTGCTGCTAAGTCGCTTCAGCCATGTCTGACTCTGTGCGACCCCATTGATGGCAGCCCACCAGGCTCCCCCGTCCCTGGGAATCTCAAGACAAGAACACTGGAGTGGGTTGCCATTGCCTTCTCCAATGCATGAAAGTGAAAAGTGAAAGTGAAGGCACTCTGTTGTGTCCGACTCTTTGCGACCCCATGGACTGCAGCTTACCAGGCTCCTCTGTCCCTGAGATTTTCCAGGCAAGAGTACTGGAGTGGGTTGCCATTGCTTTCTCCAGTCTTAAAGATTAAAAGCCTTTTAAAAGTCTAAAAGACTCCCGTGTTGGAGTCTTACCTTCCCATGGAGATGCCAGTAAACTTGCTTCCCATCTTCCTTTAAAGGTGGAGCACAGACACGTGTCCTTCTGTCCACCAGGAGCATCAGCTGGAGATTCCAACTTGGAAGTAAGTGGTCTCAGGAAGGACGTGCTGGGCAGAGTCCATTCTGTGTGGAAGGGACGGCAGGTGCCCTTGGCTTGGGTGATGGTGGCAGGTGTCTGGTCTGGATACTGATCAGGAGTCCCTTCTAGCAAGCGTCGGGAGCCTTGCAGAAGACACCAGTCTTTGTACCAAATTGAAACCACTTGGGATTTCTTTGGAAGGAATGGTGCTGAAGCTGAAGCTCAAGTACTTTGGCCACCTCATGAGAAGAGTTGACTCATTGGAAAAGACTCTGATGCTGGGAGGGATTGAGGGCAGGAGGAGAAGGAGATGACAGAGGGTGAGATGGCTGGATGGCATCATTGACTCGATGGGTGTGGGTCTGAGTGAACTCCGGGAGTTGGTGATGGACAGGGAGGCCTGGCGTGCTGTGATTCATGGGGTCGCAAAGAGTCGGACGCGACTGAGTGACTGAACTGAACTGAACTGAACTGAACTGTGGTCCCTACAGCTTGTGAGTAGCGGTGCGGGGGCTGTGTTGTTCTTGTGATGGCTTCAGTGGAGGAGGTCAGAGCACTCTCTGCTTTTGGAAGTTTAGTGCTAAACGTGGTTCTCCAACCCTCTCGACTGATTTTTGGCCACTGAACTCCTTTTTCTTCCTTTCTCTTCCTTCTTTTCTTCTTCTCTCCCTCTCTCTCTTTTTCTCTGTTTCCTAGACACAGTTAGCTTCTTTATTTCAACTGAGCTGCTAAGTCACTTCAGTCGTGTGCGACTCTGTGCAACCCCATAGACGGCAGCCCACCAGGCTCCGCCGTCCTTGGAATTTTCCAGGTAAGAACACTGGAGTGGGTTGCCATTTCCTTCTCCAATGCATGAAAGTGAAAAGTGATAGAGAAGTCACTGATTCGTGTCCCACTCTTACTGACCCCGTGGACTACATCCTACCAGGCTCCTCTGTCCATGGGATTTTCCAGGCAAGAGTACTGGAGTGGGTTGTCATTGCCTTCTTCAATTTCAACTGAGAGTCCTGTTGAAATATAGATAATTTTTTTTAAAGATAACGTCTTTTACTTTTTAAATGAAAGATAATTGTTTTGCAGAATTTTGTTGTTTTCTGTCAAGCCTCAGCATGAATCAGCCATGGGTATAATCAGGGTATATATATATATATATATATCCCCTCCCTTTTGAACCTCCTTCTCATCTCCCTCCCCATCCAACCCCTCTAGGTTGTTACAGAACCCCTGTTTGAGTTTCGTGAGCCATACAGCAAATTCCAGTTGGCTATCCATTTTACACATGGTAATGTATGGTCATGTATGGATGTGAGAGTTGGACTGTGAAGAAAACTTAGTGCCAAAGAATTGATGCTTTTGATCTGTGGTGTTAGAGAAGACTCTTGAGAGTAACTTGGACTGCAAGGAGATCCATCCAGTCCATCCTGGAGGAGATCAATCCTGGGTGTTCATTGGAAGGACTGATGCTGAAGCTGAAACTCCAATACTTTGGTCACCTCATGTGAAGAGTTGACTCATTGGAAAAGACCCGGATGCTGGGAAGGATTGGGGGCAGGAGGAGAAGGGGACAACATAAGATGAGATGGCTGGATGGCATCACCGACTCGATGGATATGAGTTTCAGTAAATTCCAGGAGTTGGTGATGGACAGGGAGGCCTGGCGTGCTGTGATTCATGGGGTCACGAAGAGTCGGACATGACTAAGGGACTGAATGGAATGTAAGTTTCCCTGTTACTCTTTCCATACATCTCACCCTCTCCTCTCCTCTCATCTCCCCATGTCCATAAGTCTATTCTCTTTGTCTGTTTCTCCATTGCTGTCCTATAAATAAATTCTTCAGAACCATTTTTCTAGATTCTGTTTATTTTCATTAGAATATGATATTTATCTTTCTCTTTCTGACTTCACTCTGTATAATAGATTCTAGGTTCATCCACCTCATCAGAATTGACTCAAATGCATTCCTTTTTAGGGCTTAGTAACATTCCACTGTGTATATGTACAACTTCTTTATTCATTCATCTGTTGATGGGCATCTAGGTTGCTTCCATATTCTAGCTATTGTAAATAGTGCTGCAATGAATAATGGGATACATGTCTTTTTCAACCCTGGTTTCCTCAGGTTATATGCGTAGGAGTGGGATTGCTGGGTCATATGGTGTTTTTATTCCTAGTTTTTTAAGGAATTTCCATACCATCTTCCATAGTGGCTGTATCAATTTACATTCCCAACAGTGCAAGAATGTTCTCTTTTCTCCATGCCCTCTCCAGCATTTATTGTTTGTAGACTTTTTGATGATGGCTATTCTGACTGGTGTGAGGTGATATCTCATTGTGGTTTTGATTTGCATTTCTCTAGTAAGGGGCGTTGTTAAGCATCTTTTCATGTGTTTGTTAGCCATCTGTATGTCTTCTTTGAAGAAGTGTCTGTTTTGGTTTTTTCTTCACTATTTGATTGGGTTGATTGTTTTCCTGGTATTGAGTTGTATCAGATGTTTATATATTTTGGAAATTAATCCTTTGTCAGTTGTTTCATTTGCTATTATTTTCTCCCATTCCGAGGGTTGTCTTTTCGCCTTGCTTATCATTTCCTTTGCTGTGCAAAAGCTTTTAAGTTTAATCAGGTCCCACTTGTTTACTTTTGATTTTATTTCCATTACTCTAGGAGGTGGGTCATAGAGGATCTTGCTTTGATTTATGTCACTGAATGTTCTGCCTATGTTTTCCTCTAAGAGTTTTATAGTTTCTGGTTTTACATTTAGGTTTTTAATCCATTTTGAGTTCATCTTTGTGTATGGTGTTAGGAAGTGTTCTAATTTCATTCTTTTACACGTAGCTGTCCAGTTTTCCCAGCACCATTTATTGAAGAGGCTGTCTTTGTACATTCTTGTCTCCTCTGTCACAAGTAAGGTGCCCATAGGTGCATGGGTTTATTTCTGGGCTTTCTATCTGGTTCCATTGGTCTATATTTCTGTTTTTGTGACAGTACCATACTGTCTTGATAACTGTAGCTTTGTAGTATAATCTGAAGTCCGGAAAAGTGATTCCTCCATTCTTCTTTCTCAGGACTGCTTTGGCTATTAAGGGTCGTTTGGGTTTCCATATGAATTGTGAATTTTTTTTTCTAGTTCTGTGAAAAATGCCATTGGTAATTTGATAGGGATTGCAGTCAATCTGTAGATTGCATTTGGTAGTATAGTCATTTTCACAATATTGATTCTCCCTACCGAGGAACATGGAATATCTCTCCATCCGTTTGTGTCATCTTTGATTTCTTTCATCAGTATCTTTTTCTGTGTATAGTTCTTTTGGCTCCTTAGGTAAGTTTACTCCTAGGTATTGAATTCTTTTTGTTACAATGGTGAATGGGATTGATTCCTTAATTGCTCTTTCTGATTTTTCATTGTTAGTATATAGAAATGAAAGTGATTTCTGTGTATTGATTTTGTATCCTGAAACTTTGCTAAATTCACAGATTAGCTCTAGTAATTTCCTAATACTATCTTTAAAATTTTCTATGTATAGTATCATGTCATCTGCAGACACTGAGAGCTTTACTTCTTCTTTTCTTATCTGGATTCCTTGTATTTCTTTTTCTTCTCTGATTGCTGTCACTAGGACTTCTGGGGCTATGTTGAATAATAATATAATGGTGAAAAGTAGACACCCTTGTCTTTTTCCTGATCTTAGGGGGACTGCTTTCAGTTTCTCACCATTGAAAATAATGTTTGCTGTAGGCTTATCATATACGGCCTTTACTATGTTGAGGTAGGTTCCTTCTCTGCTCATTTTCTGAAGAGTTTTATCATAAATGGGTGCTGAATTTTGTCAAAGACTTTCTATGCATCTATTGAGATTATCATGTGGTTTTTATATTTCAGTTTGTTTGTATGGTGTATCACATTGATTGATTTGCATATATTGAAGAATCCTTGCCTTCCTGGAATAAACCCAGCTTGATCATGGTGTATGAGCTTTGTGATGTGTTGCTGAGTTCTGTTTGCTAAAATTTTGTTGAGGACTTTTGCATCTATGTTCATCAGTGATATTGGTGAATATCACTGTAGTTAGATAGAAAACTATCACTTAGTTTTCTTTTTTGTGTGTTGTCTTTGATTTTGGTATCAGAGTGATGGTGGCTTCATAGAATGAGTTTGAAAGTGTTCCTTCTTCTGCAATTTTTTGAATTTTAGAAGGATAGGCATTAGCTTTCTTCTAAATGTTTGATAGAATTCTCCTGCGAGGCCATCTAGTCCTGGGCTTTTGTTTTTGGGGATTTTTTTTTTTTTATCACAGGTTCAATTTCAGTGCTTGTAACTGGGTTGTTCATAATTTCTATTTCTTCCTGGTTCAGTCCTGGAAGTCTCTTATAATCCTTTGTATTTCTGCATTATCTGTTGTAACCTCTCCTTTTTCACTTCTAATTTTGTTGATTTGATTCTTCTCTCTTTTTTTCTTGATGAGTCTGGTTAAAGGTTTGTCAATTTTGTTTGTCTTCTCATAGAACCAGCTTTTAGTTTTATTAATCTTTACTATTGTTTCTTTCATTTATTTTTCATTTATTTCTGCTCAATCTTTATGATTTTTTTCCTTCTACTAATTTTTTGGGTTTTTTAATTCTTCTTTTTCTAGTTGTTTTAGGTGTAAAGTTAGGCTGTCTATTTGATGTTTTTTTCTGGTTTATTGAGGTAGGATTATATTGCTATAAACTTCCCTCATAGAACTGCTTTTGCTACATGCCATAGGTTTTGAGTTGTCATGTTTTCATTGTCATTTGTTTCCAGAAATTTTTTGATTTCTCTTTTTTTGAGTTCTTCAGTAACCTGTTTATTATTTAGAAATGTGTTGTTTAATCTCCATGTGTTTGTGTTTCTTACAGTTTTTTACATGTAATTGATATCTAGTCTCATAGCATTGTGGTCAGAGAAGATGCTTGTTACAATTTCAATTTTCTTAAATTACCGAGGTTTGATTTGTGACCCAAGATGTGGTCTCTGTGCACTTAAGAAGAAGGTGTATTCTGCATTTGGATGGAATGTCCTGAAGATATCAATGAGATCCACCTCATCTAATTATCATTTAATACTTGTGTTTCCTTATTAATTTTCTGTATTGATGATCTGTCCATCAGTGTGAGTGGAGTGTTAAAGTCTCCTGCTATTACTGTGTTACTGTCAATTTCTCCTTTTATGTCTGTTAGTGTTTGTCTTATGTATTGAGGTGCTCCTATTTTGGGTGCATAGATATTTACAATTGTTATGTCTTCCTCTTGGATTGAGCCCTTGATCATTATGTAGTGTTCTTCCTTATCTCTTGTAATCTTCTTTAAGGTATATTTTGTCTGATATGAGGATTGCTACTCCAGTTTTTTTGCTTCCCATTTGCATGGAATATATTTTCCCATCCTCTCACTTTCAGTCTTCGTGTGTCTTGAGGTCTAAAGTGGTTTTTTTGTAGACAGCATATATATGGGTTGTGCTTTTGTATCCATTCATCCTGTCTCTGTCTTTTGGTTAGAGCATTTAATCCATTTACATTTAAAGTAATTATTGATATATATGTTCCTATTGCCATTTTCTTAATTTTTCAGGGTTGCTTTTGTAGATCTTTTCTCTTCTCTTGTATTTCTTGACTATATAAGTCCGTTTAAGATTTGTTGTAAAGCTGGTTTGATGGTACTGAATTCTCTTAACTTTTGTTGTCTGAAAAGCTTTTGATTTCTCCATCAATTTTGAATGAGATCCTTGCCAGGTACAGTAATCTGGTTGTAGATTTTTCCCTTTCAATACTTTAAATATATCCTGCCATTCCCTTCTGGCCTGAAGAGTTTCTGCTGAAAGATCAGCAGTTAAGCATATGAGGTTTCCCTTGTATGTTACTTGTTGCTTCTCCCTTGCTGCTTTTAATATTCTTTCTTTGTATTTAGTCTTTGTTAGTTTGATTAGTATGTGTCTTGGCATGTTTCTCCTTGCGTTTATCCTGTATGGGACTCTTTGTGCTTCTTGGACTTGATTGACTATTTCCTTTACCATGTTGGGAAAAATTTCAACTATAATCTCTTCAAAAATTTTCTCATACCCTTTCCTTTTCTCTTCTTCTTCTGGACTCCTATTATTCAAATGTTGATGTGTTTATATTGTCCCAGAGGTCAATATTCTCAGTTGTATTCTCAGATTTTTCAATATTCTCAGACTATTCTCAGTTCTTTTCATTCTTTTTACTTTATTCTGCTCTTCAGAAGTTATTTCCACCATTTTATCTTCCAGCTAACTGATTCGTTCACCTGCTTCAGATATGCTGCTAGAGCAGAATCCTTCTAGAGTATTTTTAATATCAGTAATTGTGTTGTTTGTCTCTGCATGTTTATTCTTTAATTCTTCTAGGTCTTTGTTAATTGAGTCTTGCATTTTTTCAATTTTACTTTCAAGGTTTTTGATCATCTGTAGTTTGCCTATTTCCTCTTCATTTATTTGGATTTCTGTGTTTCTAATACATTGCTTCATTTGTGGAATAGTTATCTGTCTTTTCATTATTATTATTTTTTTAAACTTACTCTGTTTGAGGTCTCCTTTTCCCAGGCTTCAAGGTTGAATTCTTTCTTCCTTTTGGTTTCTGACCTCTAAGATTGGTCCAGTTGTCTGTGTAAGCTTCTTATAGGGTGGGATTTGTGCTAAGTTTTTGTTTGTTTCTTTTACTCTGACGGGCAAGGCTGAGTGAGATGGTAATCCTGTCTGCTGATGATTGGGTTTGTATTTTTGTTTTGTTTGTTGTTTAGATGAGGATGCTATTGTTGGTTGGGTGATGCTGGGTCTTGTATTACAGTGGTTTCCTTTCTGTGAGTTCTCACTATTTGATACTCCCTAGGGTTAGTTCTTGGAGAAGGCAATGGCAACCCACTCCAGTACTGTTGCCTAGAAAATCTCATGGATGGAAGAGCCTGGTGGGCTGCAGTCCATGGGGTTGCTAAGAGTTGGACACAACTGAGTGTCTTCCCTTTCACTTTTCACTTTCACGCATTGGAGAAGGAAATGGCAACCCACTCCAGTGTTCTTGCCTGGAGAATCCCAGGGACGGGGGAGCCTGGTGGGCTGCCATCTATGGGGTCACACAGAGTCAGACACGACTGACGTGACTTAGCAGCAACAACAGCAGCAGGGTTAGTTCTCTAGTCATCTAGGATTTTGGAGTCAGTGTTCCCATTCCAATGGAGAAGGCAATGGCAACCCACTCCAGTGTTCTTGCCTGGAGAATCCCAGGGACGGGGGAGCCTGGTGGGCTGCCATCTATGGGGTCACACAGAGTCGGACACGACTGAAGCAACTTAGCAGTAGCCTCAGCAGCTCCCACTCCAAAAGCTCAGGGCTTTATCTCTTGTCACACAGCTACAAGTTGACTGCTTTACACTCTTCGATTCTGAAGCTGAGTCTCTGCAAACCACATTACCAGTCACACTAGTAGGCTGACTTCCTGTTAGCTGCTGCTCTGGCCAGTTATGGTGGCTGTTCTAATTCATTCAAATTCTTTGCAGCTACTAAGCTGCGTTTGTCAGCCCTCCTCTTAGCTGATGGGGAATTTTGTGATGGGGTCTGTGCCAAATTGGGTGAGCAGAGGTGATGTGACTTTCTCAGAGGCTTGTCTTGGGCCTCAGGAGACAAGTAAATCTTCACACATGCCAGCCCTGATCTCCAAAGTTTGTAAAGAGGCCGTCATGGGGTTCAGTCACATATGACCATCCAGAAGGTGCCAACGGCTGTTTCTGATATATAGATCATTTTAAATTGCTTTCTAAAATTGTGAAAAACATTTCTTTATGTCCAGACACCTGACTTTATCTCCTCTCTTATATTACCAACTTGTATTTTTGAAACTTTTTTTTAACTATTTGTTTGCGTTTCCCTTACACTTTTTAACCATTCCAAGTCCATCCTCAATTATTATAAAACTCTAATGCTTCATGAGTAAAGTGAGGGAACTTTATATTTGGGTGCAGGTGCTTTATATCTGAGTTTCCCTAGTATTTCCCTTCAGTGTCTCATAATATTTCTGCCATGTATGCACTTATATACTGTAATCACACAAAAATGCACTGTTGCTGTTACTACTTTAACCAGTTATCTTTTAGCTCAATTAAGAAAGAGAAAAATGATAATTTTAATTTACCTTAATTTATTGCTTTTCCATAATGCTTCCTTTCTTTGTAAAGATCTGTGTTTCTGAGCTGTGTTTTTTTTTCTTTCTTTCTGCTGGAAGAACTTCTAAGGCTCTTGCAGGAAGTTCTAGTAGCAACAGTAACAAAAGTTTGAGTAGCAATGAATTCCCTCTTTATTTTTTTTTAATTTGTTTGCCAGAGATGTCTTTATTTCTCTCTTACTCCTTGAGGAGAATTTTAGTATACTCAGCAAAATTCTAGAATTCTATATCCAGAATTCTCTTTTTTTTTCTTTTTCAACACTTTAAATATTTCACTCTAATCTCCATTTGAGCCCTTAGCATGTTGATCATAAATAACTATTTTAAATTCTCTGTTTTAGAATCCCAATCTTTTTGTCATATTTAAGTCTTAGTCTGATGATTTTCTTTTCCCTTCAGAATTTATTTTTTATTTCTAATTTTAGTTTTTACTCTTTTGGCATACACTGTAATTCTTGTTAGTAGCTGGATGCATTTCATGGAGTAATGGGAACTAAGGTAAATAGGTCTTTATTGTGAGGATTTTTGTTAATCTGGTTAGGAGTTGAGCTGTGCAGAATGTTTGCTAAAGCTGTAGGAGAAAGAGGCTTAAAATCCCTCTAGTGTACTTATTTTTGTTTCCCCTCTAGACTTTGGGATTCCCTAAGAAATCTTTTCTAGAGTCTGAATCTTGTACTCTCTCAGCTGTAATCCCCTGTTATTCTGTGGGAGCCCTGTGTGCAGTGGTGAGGTGGGGAGCAAAGGAAGCACCGTATAGTCTTGTGATTAAAAACCCATCTTTTCATGGGGCCTGTTTCCCACCAACACAAGCTGTTCCTCTAACACTATAGCTTCTCCCCTTTGAGGTGAGATGCATGTGCCTGCTCAGACATATCTGGTTCTTTGCGACCCCTGGACTGTAGCCCACCAGGCTCCTCTGTCCATGGAATTCTCCAGGCAAGAATACTGGAGTGGGTTGCCATACCCTCCTCCAGAGGATCTTCCAGACCCAGGGACTGAACCCACATCTCCTGAGCCTCCTGCTTTGGCAGGCAGGTTCTTTACTGCTGCACCACCGCCTGGGAAGCCCTGAATTGAGACAGGAAGGATAAAGAGGGATGGACTGGGCAACATGACCTTTCCCTTCCTTGGGTAGAACTTGGCTCTGGCAAAGTCTTCTCCCTGGACAGTAAGCTTTTGTTATGGAGAACACCCTGCCTTTATTTCCTAATGACTCCTCCTTTCCTCCCCTACTGCCAGATCCAAGAGAGAATCCTTTTTCACCTAAGATGAGATGGGTTTCCCAGAGGTAAAATTCACAAGAATGTGAGGTCCCATTTAAATCTGAAGTCCCTGGAGTTTTTCCCTGACATGAGAGTTTACACTCAGCCTTCAGCCATTTGTTACAATTACCATTTCAGTGTTCCTTCCATTTTATATAATAGTTCCTGTGGCTTCTGCTCCAGGTAAGCAGCTATTCCAGTGAATCTCCAGGTTCAACTTCCTCTCCACATCTAGAAGTGACTAATTGTCCTGCAACTGCAGTTTTCTGATGAGTCCAATGAAAGCCATGATTTTTAGTTTCTTAGACAGTTTTCTTATTTTAAGCCTGGGAGTGACAACTTCCAAACTCTTGCCATGTTGTAGCTGAAACCATAGATCTCTATACATGTAGAGGATAATGTGTTTAAAAGACATATTGAAGATCATATATTTGATCTCAAGTGGCCTTAGGCCTGCAGCAGCTTGAAATGGGGCTTGGGTTCCCAGCCAGAGACTGAAGTCAGGTCAAGGTGGTGAGAGAACCCATCTGTAGCCACTACGACCAGCTGGCACTAGTGATAAAGAAGCTGCTTGCCAATGCAGGAGACACAGGAGACTGGGGTTCGATCCCTGGATCAGGAAGATCCCCTGGAGGAGGGCATGGCAACCCATTCCAGTATTCTTGCCTGGAGAATTCCATAGACAGAGGGAGCCTCGTGGGCTACAGTCCATGGGATCACAAAGAGTCAGACACAACTGAAGTGATTTAGCGTGGGTGTACATCAGTGGTCAGAGACAAGGTCCTGACTTTTCGGCTTTGCAGAAAACATTCCCACAAAGACTGAAAGGAGTGATACAAGTGAAGTGTTTATTAGGAGAAGAAAGAGTACAGTGCGAGTGAGTAGACACAGAGAGGGGTTCAGAGAGAGAGTGCCACCCATGTGGTAGTTTGAATCACGTTTATGGAGCTTTTCTTCGGGGTTTCCTCTGGCCTTGCTTTGCATGGTTCTGAGTCTGTTGTTTGGTTTATCTTAGGGTACTCCATGGGTGTCTGCACATCTCTTAGCCAAGATGGATCCCAGTGAAGAGGCCTATGGGTAGTTGCCATCACTTCCTACGTGGTGACACCCCTTCACTTTCTGACTTCCAAGGGGCCTTTCTGCAGATGTGTAGTCAGGGAGGTCTCCTTAACTTTGAGAATGAGGAAAACATAGTCTCTTATCTCATATCTGTTCAGGGCCCAGCCTCCTCCATCATCCTGCTTTTGTGAGTTTCTGCTGTTACGGAGTTTCAGTCCACTGGGGAGAAACTGTTAAGCCTGGGGCCCAGCTGTCTTCTGACTCATATTTAGCAAATGTGTTTAGCTTCAGAAAAAATATTGTCTAGAGATATATTGGGAGAGATCAGATGCAATTTTAGGTTAGATGTATAATGGAAAGTACACTTGTACAGTTGGCTTTCTCAATCAGTGGGAAAATTTTTCCTTTCTGCTGCCACCCTTCTGGATGCCCATCTAAGGCAGAGAGGGCTTCCCCAGTGGCTCCAATGATGAAGAATCTGCCTGCAGTGCGGGAGCCACAGGAGACACTGGTTCGATCCCTGGGTCAGGAAGACCCTTGGAGGAGGAAATAGCAACCCACTCCAGTGTTTTTGCCTAGGGAATCCCCATGGACAGAGGAGCCTGGAGGGCTACAGTCCATGGCGTAGCGAAGAGTTGGACATGACTTAGAGACTGAGCAGGCAGGAGGCAGAGAGGGTCACTGAGACATTGCAAGGGGTCTGATGAAAACACTGCCTCCAGATAAGGTGTTTTTCCCAATGCAGTAGGTCACTGATAGGATTGTGAAGAGTTTACAACTCCCTCTGCATTCAAAATTGAAGTTTTTCATCAATATTATAGTTCTGGAAGTCGAGGAAGTAAAACTAGAGCATTTGGGACCCTTTAGAAAAATCAGCCTCCCAGGGTAGTTTCAAATAATGTACTGCATCTTACTAAATTGTGGATGGTTATTTCATTTTCAAGAATCTACCTTCTAACCACTCACTCTTGATTTATAGCAGCAGTTTTAAAACTGTGTGTTCTGCCAGAATTAGGGCTTCTTGTAGCAGTTAGCCAATGTTGGGTGCCATTTTTTTTTTTTTTTAAGACCATTAAGAACTTTTAAAAAACCCCTGAGGCTCAAGGCAGGTTGAACAATAGTTCTCCACACGCTGTGGTGACAGGAACTTACCCATGGTCAGCTTTTAAATGAGTGCTGTCAGAAAGGTTGTTGATTTTATGTGACCCATCCAAATTTACAACACATACTAACGGAATCCCACATGACGTGTCTTAATGATATTTTAAAATGAGCATATTTTATTGGATACACTGAGCTAATGGACAGTTTGTGAAGCTACCCTTAACCTTCTCTCTCATTTAGGTGAATTCTTTTAGTTTTGCAATCCCGTCTCTTTCATAAGGAGCTTTTCCCCTCTGTTTATTAATCTTTTTCAGTTAAACATAAGGAGCTTTATTTTTATTGTATTTTTAAAAATATAATTTATTTATTTATTTGGCTGTTCTGGGTCTTAGTTGTGGCATGAGGGATCTAGTTCCCTGACCAGGGATTGAACCTTGGCTCCCCTGCATGGGGAGTGCAGTCTTAGACACTGGACTGCTAGGAAAGTCCCTTAAAGAACTTTGTTGTTTTTTTATTCAACACTGTTACACAGAGTAAAAGCTTAAGACTGAACAACAGCCCCAGTGCCCATCAGTTCTCTCATCTCACCTCCTTGTTTCTCTTTCCATCATATCTGCTTCTGTCTATGGCTTTCTTAATGCTTCTTGAACGTATTATGTGTGTTCTCATCTTAGGACTTTTGTATGGGCTGTTCCTTCTTCATGAACTTTTTTTTAAATTCCTAATAAATGTTTAATCAATGCCTTCTCCTTCAGGTTTTTAGTAAGATGTCATCTAATCAGACCTATCTTGACCACCTTATTTAATTGCCAGCTTGTCTTTCCCTGGCTTTCCTCACCCCTGTTAATCTTATCTTTCATTTTTTAAATTTCTGAGTTGCTTTCTATGCTAGCATGCCAATAATTTACTCCTTTTTTAAAAAAATTATTTTCTATGGTGTCCTGCTAAAATGTAAGCTTAAGGAAGGTGATCCCCGTGATATAATGAAATATAATATTTGAAGAAATATTCATAGGAAAAACTCAAGGAGCTTTGGCAATTGACTGGATGATAGAGCATGAAGGAGAAACATGTGAAAATAATTCCAGTTCTAAATTGTCATTAGCTAAACACACTTAAGCGACCATATAGAATTATCTCTATATATGTTAAATATAAGATACTAATGGTATGTTCAGGGTTGATGTGAAATATGACAAGAGTTGAGAGCATGAGAGAAACATCTGAGCCATAGATGTAAATCTGAGGGTCATTACTATTTAGGTGATAATTGAAGTTATGCTTCAGATGATATTTTCAGAGAAGGGGAAAGTGAAGAGGATCTAGTTGAGCAGAGAGGTCACCGAGAACAGCAATTTGAAAGAGAAGAAAGACTTACCAAGGAAAGAAGGACAAGATGAGTCTGGAAAGGTAAGAGTAAATCAACAAAGAAAAGTTCAGGAAAGGACCAGGCAATGGCGACAGAGTTTGCAGCAACATGGATACACCATGGAGAGATGAAATAAGAAAGTACATTATCTAAAATATACCAACTTAGAGCTCATATATCCCAGTTTAAAAATAGATGTGTTTGAAAGACATGTGTGCCTATGATCTTGGAAGCAAAGAGTTTTAGTAACATAAAATTGATTGCAGTTCAGAAAGTTCAGTCATAAAATCTCCATGTGCTCTTTGCTATACTGCAGCATCACTTAGTGCTTATTATTTAATTTGGGAAGATTCTAGAATGAATACATTTTCATGAGCTGTTAGTTGATAAACTTATAGTGTGAAGAGTACATACTTCTATTTGAAAATATATATTAATATTTATATGTGCATCGGTTTTTAATATGTATAGATATAGAAATGACATTGAAGGTGATTCAGTTATCATGTTTAATAAAATGTAATACTAGTTTCCAGGATGAATTTGGAGGCTTTAATAACGAAGCGTATTGCTCTGAATATTTAGTATGAATGTGAAACATTGATTATCTTTATTCCTTGAACATTTCAAACTTTTTCATGAAGAAAGGTAGTATTCCTTTACTGAAAATGATAATGTATGTCTTTATGAGCATCAGTGCGTATACATTAGACTTCACTATGTGGAGGCTACATAAAAATGCTTTATGCTTCTGGCATCTGGATTTTCACTTACTTTGTAGCTGTTTTCTCCATGTATGTTACTGATTGGGATGATAATAACAGGAAGAACACTTACATTTCACATCTTTTGGCTTTGTGAGTATCTGAGCAAACGCATTTTACTTTTCTACCTTGTCACCATGGGACTTTATTTAAAAATGTGTGTTTCTAGACCTTTCTGAACATGTTAGAGGCAAGTGTGTGATGAGAACCTGGAAAAGCAGGAAGAGAGGAGAAGTTATGTAGTGGATGACAGCTCTGTGGGTAGTATTAGAGGTGGATCATAATGGGAAACCCTCAGAACGTCCTTGGAAGAAAAGTTATGACCAACCTAGATAGCATATTCAAAAGCAGAGATATTACTTTGCCGACTAAGGTCCTCTAGTCAAGGCTATGGTTTTTCCAGTAGTCATGTATGGATGTGAGAGTTGGACTGTGAAGAAGGCTGAGTGCCAAAGAATTGATGCTTTTGAACTGTGGTGTTGGAGAAGACTCTTGAGAGTCCCTTGGACTGCAAGGAGATCCAACCAGGCCATTCTGAAAGAGATTGGCCCTGGGATTCCTTTGGAAGAAATGATGCTAAAGCTGAAGCTCCAGTACTTTGGCCACCTCATGTGAAGAGTTGACTTCTTGGAAAAGACTCTGATGCTGGGAGGGATTGGGGGCAGGAGGATAAGGGGACGACCGAGGATGAGATGGCTGGATAGCATCACTGACTCGATGGGCGTGAGTCTGAGTGAACTCCGGGAGTTGTTGATGGACAGGGAGGCCTGGCTTGCTGCGATTCATGAGGTTGCAAAGAGTCAGACACGACTGAGCGACTGTATGAACTGAAATAAAGTTTAATGTAATAACATTTAAAATGGTCTTTTGCTGTGGCCATGAGGTGGGATATGTTAAAGCTGGAACATGTGGTCATCTTCATTGCATCCATGGAGTCCAGCATATTTTCATATATATTGTAGTGTGTTAGCTGCTCAGTTGTGTCTGACTCTGAGACCGCCATGGACTGTAGCCAGCCAGACTCCTCTGTCCATGGAACTCTCCAGGCAACAATACTGAGTGAGTTGCCATTCCCTTCTCCACCTATATATTGTCAGTGCTTAATAAATACTTGAGGACTGAAAGCAAATTTTTTAGGCTTATCTCTAGAGTATATCAGGCAAAGGAAACAGGTGCACAAGCTCTGAGGCTTGAAGAGTTCTGGCACATTTGGGAAACTGTGTGGTTCAGAGAGAGAATGGAATTGATTGTACAAAGTAGACCATTTGGCTAAAAATTGGAGCCTTGTAGGAAATGGGAATCCACTTCCAGATTTAAAATAAAGAATTGCACTAGATTTTCGCTTAAGAGAGAAGGTTCTGGTGGTGACCTCGATGAATTGACATTTGAGGGAAGAGACCCACAGAGGTGATCCTGGCTGAGAAGGCAAATGATAGGTTATGGCAACCAACGCCAGAGACAGATTCAACTAAAAGGTACAGAAACATCTAGTAGAAAAGAAGAAGTAGTCACTGGATTTAGAATCATTTCAAGAGTATAGTCTTTGCATTTGCTGTGGAGAGCTGAAATTAGATGATCAGAGATTGAAGAGTGAACATGAAATGAGGAAATAAAAGGACAAGTTCTCAAAATTATTTCTAAGAGGTTGGCTGGGGGGAAAGTTGGACACAGAGAAATTGTAGGATGTAAAATGGAACCAAGAATGATGCCTCTACATAACCAATAGAAAAGGAGGGTCAGCAGAGTGGAGAGATTAATTCACTCTTGATCGCAGGAGGGACACCTAACTCTCTACCATGAGAGGAGAGGCAGTAAAAATGGTTGTAGAGGTAAATGAATTTGTAGATCGAATTAAGAAGTAGACTACTGAAAGAGAAGTGTTGTTGTTGGCCCAAAATGCAGAAATGCATTAGGCAATCTCATTAAGCAATTTTCAATTAATGGAGCAGTGCTAAAGAGCTTACTGTTTAAAACTGAACTAAAAAATACCATTGAGGCCCATAACACGAGTTGGACTAAATGCAGACTTATAAACCAGTGATATTACTCTGTTTGACTGTTGACTCTTATTTGCATTTTACTTATTAAAATAATACCTGCTGGGCAAGAAAATCTTTTGAAGATGAAAAATTTAGAAATGCATATTTGTATTTTTTTCCCTAATTCCAACCTCCTCTAAACTTCTTCTGATCTGAATATTATTATTCCTAAAACGGCTGTCATTTCCAATGCCTATACAGTCACTCCCTTTCGGAAAGGAGAGAATTGTCATATTTTATGCATCTTTAAAACCAGCTAATGTATCATCTTGTAGTCACCACTTTATAAGTAATCATGAAGTCAAAAACACATCTAGCATGATGTCCTAAAAATAAAAGTCTAAGAAATGTCTCGCATAGGAGTTACTCCATAAATGTTTGGAGAATCCAAATGTTTGCTGGAAGCCAGGCCAAATTAAGACCCAGTTCTCTGGCACAGCCGTGTTCCTCTGTGACTTTGAACTGCGTCCTTGATGCCTCAGCAGTCTCGACAGAGGGTATTGCAGCCTTGGTGCAGACATTAGTAGGCGCTGGCAGAAGCAGCCTTGGCATTGGCAGGGATTGTGAACAGTGGAAGCACCTTGGGGAGGCTCAGCAGTGATCCTGTTAGAGGGCATTGGAGGCCAGGCTGGCACAACAGCCCCTCCGGGGGTGCTCCAGAGAGCAAAATGGCAGATATGACACTATTATCTGGGAACTCATCTGTGGAGACCAATGAGACACCTCTGGCAAACCCAGAGGCTTCAGGGAGAGACCAGATGAAGGGTTTAGGGTATTCAAAGAGCCGAGGCAGAGAAATACTGGGCCAGAGCTGATATAAACATACTGAATTTAGTCCCCAGGTGGGACTGAATAGGAAACAAGGGTTTCATATTTATAGGCCTTAGGGCTGCCCCCCAACTTTTTTTTCCCTCTTAACATCTTACTACCTTTTGCTACTATTATTACTGCTGCTACTACTACCGTTACCACCACCACTGGCGGTACCACCACTATGACAGCAGCGTTTTGGAGCATACCGTATTTTACAGCATGCTTACCTATGATTCTATCTGTTGTTGTTGTTAAGTTGCTCAGTTATGTCTGACTCTTTTGCAATCCCAATGGATTGTAGCCTGCCAGGCTCCACTGTCCATGGAATATCCCAGGCAAGAATACTGGAGTGGGTTGATGTTTCCTTCTATGGGGCATCTTCCTGACCCAGGGATTGAACCTGCATCTCCTGAATTGCAGGTGGATTCTTTACTGCTGAGCCACCAGGCAAGCCCGTGATGTCTTACTAGTACTTTGTTCGTAGTTTTATCCGAATCAGCTCATTCGTTTCTCAAAAATGTAGATCCATAAGATAGATGATATCCTTATTTTGTAGGTTGAAAGTGAAAGTGAAGTTGCTCAGTCGTGTCTGACTCTTTGTGACCCCCTGGACTGTAGCCCACCAGGTTTCACCGTCCATGGGATTTTCCAGGTAAGAATACTGCAGCGGGTTGCCATTTCCTTCTCTAGGGGATCTTCCCAGCCGGTGGATTGAACCTGGATCTCCCGCACTGTAGGCAGACACTTTGCCGTCTGAGCCACCAGGGAAGTAGGTTGAGGATGCTGTAAAACTGACGCTTAAGGAGATGGATAGCAACGGCCACACTTACACACCTGGTTTGTGGAGCCGGGGCTCCTCTTGTTAGCTCTGCTCTTAGATCTTAGTGCTAACACGTCTTTTACCCTTTACTTCAAAAGCAGTTGAAGGACCCAAAGTATTCCTCCCCCCGTGGGCAAATATTCTGACAGAGAAGCTTTCCATTCTATTTTTGTCTCTGAATAGACAACTTTGGGTAGTCTGTTTAAATAGGAACCCATTGTACTGTAAGCTGATGATCATATATGGTCTTTCACAAATTCATCTGATTATAGCAGAAATTAGTCTTATTGCCATAGGATATTAGATGCTTGGTTTTTTTGACTTGAACATACCATGACATTTCGGTTATTCCTTTTACATTGTTAAATGTCTTGATGAACAAAATAATAATCCCAACTCTTATATTCATATTTTTGGTTTTATTCATAATATGATAATGATATCATGCCCATATTAAACAAATACGTTGAAGAAGGTATACTGTTTTCTTAACATACTTCTTGTACTTACTTTTCAGTTAAGATGATAAAATTTTAACTTTGAATAACTTTGTAGAACTTTGCCTTATAACAAATTCTTCTTGTGGTTCAGGTCATTTATTATTAGCACTAAGAGAAAAGGCCGAATAACTTATGCACGGGTAGGGGAGAGTAAAGTAGTTAACGAAAGAAATTAGTCACATCTTGATTTCACTTTTAAAATTATCCTATTGAGATGCCACCAGTAGTCTGACATTCCTGGAACAACTTCATTCCCTCTTCTTGGTTTAGAGGGAAGTATGTGAAACTAGCAAATTTTGCAAACACTCTGCCCTTCCTATGTCAGTATGCTAAGATGCAGTATGATTTGACCAAGCTGTGATAATGTTTACTTTTAAATTATTATGTATAATTTATGTGAGCCCCCCAATACATGGCAGTAAGTAATAGTAAACATTTTGAATAACATAATAAAGATTTGGGCTTCCTCATGTTTGTCACCAAAAGATAAGTCTGACTACATATACATTCTCAAAGCTAAACGTAGGAAAATAAACCTTAGGAACCTGAATCAATAATCAGCCATTGAGCAGTAGAGTACTTATTATTATCATCTAGCTGAAGCTCCAGTACTTTGGCCACCTCATGTGAAGAGTTGACTCATTGGAAAAGACTCTGATGCTGGGAGGGATTGGGGTCAGGAGGAGAAGGGGACAACAGAGGATGAGATGGCTGGATGGCATCACTGACTCGATGGGCATGAGTCTGAGTGAACTCTGGGAGTTGGTGATGGACAGGGTGGCCTGGCGTGCTGCTATTCATGGGGTTGCACAGAGTTGGACACGACTGAGCAACTGAACAACTGAACTGATGTTTGTATATGTATCTATGTGTGTATCTGTGTGTGTGTGTGAGAAAGAGAGATTATATATGAATACAGATTCACTTATTTCATAAATAGTTTGGGGACTTTTACTCTCTGCAAGACACAGTGCTAGACAAGTGGAGGCCTCTTGAAAAGTTTAAAACCTTGGCATAGAGACACAAAAAGTGCTGCTAAAGGAGCTTAGAAGAGGGACATGGGAATTCTGAGAAGGGTATGCATTGTCTTGTAATAGTATTTATTCCATAAATAGAAGAAAATATTGCTAGTACTTCCTTTAAAAGTGGTATGGGAAATCTGTCAGTGATGAGTTACTAGCAATATTGAATTTGAATAATATCCAACTTAGAGTTGGAGCAAGAAAATGATGTAAATTAGAAGTAAGTAAGGAATATTCTTAACAAAACTATAGATCCAAACACTGGAGGGGGAAAGAAAAATATGAAAAGAATGTTGATTTACTTGTAGTAGATATATTTCCTGTGTGTGTAAAATCACTATGAATAATTATATAAAATAATCATATTTAGTATCCTATTATTAACACTGTAATTTCTTTTTCTTATTTTTTCAAATACTTTGGTATCTCCCATGGTGCTCCCCATTTTAATATTTCTTACTCTGCCCTTGGAGAGAGTCTAATCCTAGCTTTGGCACTTTCTGCTTTCGATAATTCTATTTAGGTATATGCCTTTTTTTTCCTATAAAGTGAAGATTTGCCAACATTGTCTTTATGGTTTCTTGGTCCAGGTTTTCTAAAATTTTATGCTTACACGAGATGGTATGCAGAAAAGTCAAAGCCGTAACTATTCCTTTTGTACTTTGTTCATAACAGTCCTCCGATAATTTGCTGGAACGCACAGTGTCTGGAAATGAATGTTTGGAACAGTTTGTTTTGCTTGTCTTGACCATTCCATTTCTGACCTAATGGGTTGTTTAACTATTAGGAGATGTTCCCATTACAGGCTTTTACTTTGGCAAAGGGCTGGCTTTTGTTAATAGTGGTGGGGCTTTTTTTTTCCTGGATCTGAGACAATAAAGAGCTCAGGGCTTGAGAGGTGGATGGTTTTCAGTGAGTGTCTGTGAAGGAAAACACCAATGGGTAGGTGAACTGACGGGGTATGATGAGCACAGTGGTGAAAAGTGTGCCGACCACATCAATCTCCCAAACCTATTCATTTCTTTATAGCTTTACAAAATATATTTATATAATTAAATAGTGTTAACTATATTAATATTTTATTCAGTTTTACATTTTTGCACTTAAGTCTATAGAACTAGGCTATGGATGCATGTATGTATACATTCATTTTAGTGTTAATGTAATTTTGTGTTGTTCTGTTTTTTGGCTGTGTGTGTGATTGTTGTTTACAACCAACAAATGTGCAAAAACATTCCCTGGAGAATGCCAGTGCTCACAAAACTCCTTTCTAGCCACACAACAATATTGCATTTCCCAGGCTACCCTACAAGTGGGGACAACCTTCTGGTCAATGCAGTGTGTATAGAAGTGGTGTACACCATTTCTTGGCTTATTCCCAGAAAACTCCCCAATGTCCATCCCTTTTCCTTAACTCCCAGCCAGAAACACCTAAAATGTGGTATTGACTTCTCAATTACCCATGACAAGGGGTCAGATAATAGACATTAAAAGGCTGGAGAACCCTGTTATAGCAGGCAAAAATCTGGTAAGACTGTTGCCAGTGATAACTTGGAAGGCAGATCATTTATCTACTAAGCTTTCTGCTCAAGAGGGAAAAGTTGGAAAAGCACTTGTAGTGTGCATTCACTAAAATTAGCCGCCTTTGGCAAAGTATTGTAAGAAAAAGATGTTACAGGAATAGAGACAGTCCAGAAACTTGAGGCACCACTAGGATAGCTGTATCAACTGCTTTTAGAACCCACAAAGTAAGAGAGAAAAAAATTTAAGAGGCTTTGTGTGCGAAAGGGTCAGCAACATTTATCAGTTTAATAAAGTCCTAAGACTTCCCTGGTGGTCCAGTGGTTCAGACTTAGAGCTTCCAACGCAGGGGGCTTGGGTTGGATTCCTGGTGTGGGAACTAGGATCCCACATGCTTGTGCAGCATGACCAAAATAAAATAAAGGCCAGCAGACATGTGGCAAACTTCTGATTAAGGGTGGTCTTCCACCCAAGTCAGCTGTCCCTCTGTCATCTTGTAAGTTACCCATTAGTTTAACAAAGGGGACACTGAGAGGGAGGCAAAGATTCCATGCACTTCTGAGAGTTTTACCTTGGAAACAAACTTGGAAGTGGTCACTGACAGATGAAATTAAATGGAAGAAGATAGACTGCAAGCCTACTGATAATCTGAGTGAATTTCACTGCCAAAGAAATGGCCTTTAACATTGGATGTTTAAACTACCGAGCAACTTTGAGCTTCTGTTGTGTAGTGAATCAGGTCCCCTCCATGACTCACATGTTGAAACTCTGGCCCCATGGCTTCAGGATGTGATTGTTTGTGGAGACAGAGCTTTTAAAAAGTTGATTAACCAGAGATCCCAACCCAATCTGACCAGAGATCTTATCATGGTAAGAAATTGGGATACACAGAGAGACATGAGGATGCTCGCAGACGAACGAATACACACAGTGAGAAGGGGGCCCACTGTAGGTCAAGGAGAGATGTATGGGCAGATTCTCGCCTCATGTCTCTCAGAAGAAACCAAACATGCTGACACCTTAGCTGAGACATCTTGCCTCCAGGACTGTGAGAAAATACATTTCTTTTATTTAACTACGAATGAGTGTTTTGTTGGGCTTCCCTGGTGGCTCAGCTGGTAAATAATCTGCCTGCAGTGATAGCTCCAGAAAATGAATTGTTGTTTTTGTTCAGTCATTAAGTCATATCTGATTCTTTGTGACCCCATGGACCACAGCACGCCAGACTTCTCTGTCCTTCACTATTTCACGGAGTTTGCTCAAACTTATATCCATTGTGTCAATAATGCCATCCAACCATCTCATGTTGTCTTGCCCCCTTCTCCTCCTGCCCTCAATCTTTCCTAGCATCAGGGTCTTTTCCAGTGAGTCAGCTCTTTGCATCAGGTGGCCAAAGTATTGGAGCTTCAGCATCAGTCCTTCCAATGAATATTCAGTTGATTTCCTTCAAGATTGATTGGTTTGATCTTCTTGCTGAAAATGAATACAGCTCCCAAATTATCTCCAGCAAGAAGTGACTTGCAAAAGTGTTCCAGCCCCTAAGAGCCTATTCCCCAACCTTCTTATAAGATGTGGACAACAAAGATAATAAAATACAGAATAAACTTCTGAGGTATGCAGGCAAGGCAACTCATGAAATATATTTAGAAAATGTATTTTTGTGAAATCAGTTTTTAGTGAAATATAGGAAATTTATATTTTGCTTCCAGATTAGAAAATCAGGTAGAAAAACAGGTTTATAACATTGTCATATGAATAAGAATAATACAGTAAGAAAGAATTATGAAGGTGGTTTTACAACTACCTACTGTAGTTGTAACTACAACCTACAGTATACTAAGACAGCTTCTAAAATGGATTACTGAAAGAAAAACCTGTAAAGGTGTTTTATTCTTTCATGTTCAGACTTCTGATAAACCCAAATTTTATCCGTATATACTTTATAAATCAAAACAAAAATACTTAATCATAGATTAAAAATTCCTTATTCTGTAGATCAAAGAAATTCACATGCCCAATTGTGTTTTTAGGAAATTTCACACTTTCAAACATAGATTTTCAAATGCATCAACTTTGAAAAATTAAAGATGTTTGCGGTCTTTATTTGAATACATTCTGAGGAGCACCAGGAAAACAAGCCAAATCTTGAAATATTTACTGATGAAGGTGACTGCATGCAGAGCAGAAAGTTTAATAATGAAAAAGCAAAAGCTAAGACCCCACATGTGGGAAGGAACACCCTCTTGTATGAAAGCTGTTGCCAAACATATGAAATTTTATTTGCAATTAGGACAAAGATAGATATTCCTGGGCTCTTTAGAAAATCTCTTGTCATGATGACGTATGGTATTAGTCAGGCTGATGCTTATGGAGAATGTACTCTTGGTTCAATATCAAGAATATATCAGTTTATGTAACAAAACTGTCATGCATAATTAAGCTTTTAAAAACCAAATATGTGCTCTCTAACTGGGTTCTTTCAATAGTCCTAAATGGGGAGACTGAAACAGACCCAGGTGGTAATCATGCCGCCTGGGCTTCCATGTTCCTATGGCTAATTAAGCAGGTTGTGACAATGAGGTGTAGACATAGACTTTTCATCCAATATGGATGATTCCAACTAACTCACAGCCCCGGCAAGCCCCTACTTTGCCTTCCTAGTTATTGTTTTACTTTAAGCAAGTCAATGACAATTTTAAACACTATAGAATTGTAGTTTTTTTTTTCTTTAATGTTTTCATTTTTTGTTCTTGGTGAACTCTGAAGCATTTTGTATACAATTAGAATGTTAGCAATGACCAAAAGACCAAAATTCTCTTCTTGGAGAAAATTGTCAAAGTTTTAAAGATCCAGGACCATACTACGTATTGATGGTAGTAAGAAATTGATTGCTGAAAGATACTAGTAAAATTTAACTTTGGAAAGTCTTTGGACCCTACCACAATCCCACAAAAGAAGAAAGAACTGAAAAAAAAAAAAAAAAAAAAACCCTCAATCAAAATTTGGTTATTTAGGAATACTATATTCTTTAGAAATCAACTTCACAGCTAGATAATTCTTTAAGGTACATATCATAAGTACATAAGGTACTTATCAAATGAAATTTCATTCATTTAATCTTTATTTTACTTTATTTAGGACAGGCATGGGAATTAAGAGAAGAAATTTCACGTTAACTAATTACCTGAAAACAAGTTTTAAAGAACGATCGTATGCCAACAGGAACAAAACAGAAAAAACAATAATGTGCTATTTTCTGGTATTATTCTTTGTTATTCTCAGAATAGGAAAAATTTCAAACTAGAAGTTAACGGAAAGTAAGGGGCTTGTTTTACTATTTAATCACCCTAAGCATTTTCTTGCAGATTCCTTAGTATTTTTTTTGTCCTGCTACCAAAGTACTCCATCCAAGGAAAATGCTACTTTCATTTCCTCCTGACTATTCAGATATTTTGTTTTTAGAATTAAATACTGTTTTACTCAGTCTTTCACCATGTCCAGGGCCTTGTCCTCATGTGCATTTCTTGCTAGAGTGATGGAGCAAAGCACACTGAAAGACTGACAGTTCATAAAGGTTTTATTGTAGGCATCATATTGGTTTTTCACTGTGTGTGTAGGGGGATGGCATAACAGTCTTGGGTTCTGCTGGAATAAAAACAAATTTTTTTTTCAGCAAAGTCACTTTCTTTTGTTTAGACTATTTGATATTAAGCCTGTTTATAGAGATTAACTTTGCTAAAAAATTGAGCTGTTGATATCAAATGAACCAATTTATACGTCATTATGAATAATGAAGCCAAAGACTTTCTTTTTTCTCTAATAGTAAAAGAGTGTTGGTCTGAGGATGATGGTTGTGATTTAACAAATTCTTCAGTTGCATTTTGTTTGGTGTGTGGTTATATTTTAGAGTTCACTGTCTCTGACCTTTTGAAGCTTCTAGGTAAATTGATAATCATTTCTGTTAGGAAAGTCCATTGAGGAACAACAATGCCTTTATGCTGAAGAATTTGACATTTCTTTTTCATCTATTTGCACTTATACACAGTAATTGCGATGTGATATTCTTTGACTGGTGTTGGCAGGCTTCTCTTTTGTTTTAATTATTACTATTATAGTGTTTGGGAATCATTTGTTGTTACCTTTAATTCACATTTGATCAGGCCTTTTTTTTTGTTTGGTAGATTTGTTATGTTTCTATTTCTTATATACCACACGAAGTTTAGCATTTTGATGTGGGTTGTTTTTAAAACTTCCAACTGTAATTACCAATATTCATAACTCTGAGCTACAGTACATAATGGTTTGGGGGATGCTTTTAAAACTGTTAGTATTTCTCACAAATCTCCAAATTCTGCAAAGAAGATTCTCCATTACCTTGCATAATCTGTGCTATACAAAGCATATGATCTCATAATTGAGGTACTTTAAAAATCATATGTGGCTAATAAATAGATATAATTTTAACTAAAAATATGCAGCTGCCAGTAGTTTTTGCCATTAAATCTAAAAGGAATAGATTTCTCCATTAAATCTAAAAGGAACATAAATATGTTCCCTGTTTCAATATTTTAATAGCTTTAATTCTACATTTTGACTTCTTTTTGGACATAAAAGGCATGTCTGTGTCCTTTTATTCTTTTTATCCTTTGCTTTCTCATGTTACCTGAGCTAATCCTATTTTTCTTTTCCTTTTTTTTTTCTTCCTTGAAAAAAATTTAGAGTAGGAGCATGAACTAAGTTGAAGTTGAGCAGAAATTATTGTAACATAATTTCAACATTGTTTTTTTTAAATAAAAATATACATCTATGTTATAATAGAGGTAATCATTTTGGGGAAGAGCCAAAGGATATTCTTTCCACTGCAAAATAATATTAAATGCTAATAGCTCATTGAATTTATTATTTCTCATCTAGTTATAGATAAGCAGTTGCATTTTTATCTCTATAAACATAAAAGCAAGTGAATATTTTATATTTTCAGAATATTTTTATAATATACATATTTTTAAAAAATCAAGGAATGAAGAATAACATTTTCTGAGAAATAAACATTTTCTGTGACAAGTGTCTAGATCACATGAATACAAATGGTAATCACTAGAAACCTACTAGGGGCAACTATATAAATAAGTTATTACTCTATTTGAATGAATCAAAACACCTTGTTGTTTAGTTCCTAAGTCTTATCCGACTTTTTGTGACCTCATGAATTGTAGCCCATCAGGGTCCTCTGTCCATGGGATTTCCCAGAAAACAATACTGGAGTGAGTTGCCATTTTCTTCTCCAAGGGATCTTCCCGACCCAGGGATTGGACCTGCATCTCTTGGGTCTCTTGCATTGGCAGGCAGATTCTTTACCTCTGAGCCACCAGGGAAGCCCTCATAACATATTATTTAACCCTTTAATAATTACAAAAAACTGAAATAAAATGAGATCTTACTATGTAATACACTAAGAAAATCAAAATATAAAGCAATTTTAAAATTTAAAACATGTAACAATTTTAAAATTTGACTTGAGAGTTGGGAGAGGGGAATATAAAGGGCTACAAAATGGGAAATTGTAAAAGGGTTTTGAAGTCATGTATGATGAATAAAAATTGTCTATTGGAAAAAAATATGTTTCCCTCTTCTGTAAGTTAGTTAAAATAAAGAAGCTCCTAATGGCATGTATAATTTCCTTTGATACCTTAAGGTAGAAGGTGACATTGATGAATGTGTTTATGGATGAGTGATCCTGAAATGTAACACTGCATGACCTGCAGGTGTTTCTACACTGCCTTCCCCCTGCTTGGGGGTTATAATTGCTATTTGCAGTTTGCATGTGGATCATACATCTCTGCTAAAATTGATTTTTGCTTCTTCCACACACCCTGCCATGTGCCAGCATGATCTCTTGGAGCAGCTATGGGTAGCTGTTCTTCATCTTGATATCATGATTTCAGGACATCTAGATAATACTCTTTGCCTTGGTTTGCTTTTCCATCTTTACATTGCCTTATTTCAAATTTATTTAAAGTTATTTCATTTTCTCACATTGTCTCCATTAGTTACATGCCAGTTGAAGTGGAATTGAGTCCTGATTGCCTTGAAAGTTACATAAATACATTTTAGAATCCATATTTTGTGATAAAATTTCATTTTTTTTATTCTAAGACTATTTAGCTTAATGAATTTGGGAATTCATGAAATAGTAAAAGACTTGGAAGTCTCTTGCTTTGTAGGCATTTAATTAGGCTCAGATTTAAAACTGATTTGGAAATCACTTATAGTTTCTGTAGCTCATATAATGTCAGCCTGGACAAAATCAAATGTTGGGTATCTTTTTATGTTACTAATAATGTATTAAGGTCATTATATATATATATGACTATGCTGCTGCTAAGTCGCTTCAGTCGTGTCCGATTCTGTGCGACCCCATAGATGGCAGCCCACCAGGCTCCCCCGTCCCTGGTATTCTCCAGGCATGAACACTGGAGTGGGTTGCCATTTCTTTCGTCAATGCATGAAAGTGAAAAGTGAAAGTGAAATCACTCAGTCATGTCTGACTCTTAGCGACCCCATGGACTGCAGCCTACCAGACAACTTTAAAAGCACAGTCATGCTTGTCCATTATTATTTAGCACAATATCACTTCTTCCAGCTATAATTTTATGCTTTACTAAGAAAATTTCTGGAGTCTCCCCTTTCTGAATAGTGTTTAAACATTAATCCTTATTTTTGCAGATATCTGTGTTTAGCTATTTCCTCAATGGCCCAAGTTAAAGTTATCTCAGAAATATTATCACTTTGTTAGTATGCTCATAATAAATTTGCTGATTATATTCAATTTTTTAAAATTAGGCAGTATAAGCTGATAGGAAATGTAAAATGACTTTTTATGGAAAAACTTGACTTTTAAGAAACATATGTAATGTTTATTCACGTTGCATTATTGATAATTTCAATATCTTCAAGATCTTCTTTAGAGTTATACATTTTACATAAGTTCATTTACTCTCCACCTGCAGCCTTATTCTATTTCATCATGTATTATGTAAAATAATTCTGTAAGTGAATATTGAAAATTTATTTTGAGAACCTGCAGTTCAGCTCCACGAGTTGTGGACTCTTGGCTACTAGATGTTAGCCCTCAAAAGCTATAGTCACAAGTCAAAATTTGAAGGAAAGCTAGCTTTGATAAGTTTAAGCCATAGAATAGGTGAAAACTAAAGAATTCTGCATGCTTGATTATCAATCTGAGCTACAGACTTGAAGAAGAAGAACTGGTCTTTGTGTATTGAGGAGTGAGGAAATCGTGGAGGTTTTTACACAGGAGAAGGCAATGAAACCCACTCCAGTGCCCTTGCCTGGAGAATCCCAAGGACCAGGGAGCCTCGTGGGGTGCCGTCTATGGGGTCGCACAGAGTGGTACGCAATTGAAGCGACTTAGCAGCAGCAGCAGCAGAAGCAGTTGTACAAGATTCTTCCCACGCACATTTATCTGTTCCAGGCATATTTGTGGGTTTATCATGTGCTGGCTTCTTGGGATATATTGGTGAATAAACAAGGTATAGCGCTTGCCCTCGAGAACTTAGAGTCAGTCTTCTGGAGGAGACAGATAGCAAATGAACACGAAGAATACTGGAAAAGCAAATAACTGCCACAAAGAGGTGACAGCGGAGGGGGATGTCTGAGGGACTCACCTGAGGAGAACCCTCTCTGAAGAGATGGCGTTGGCTTCATGAAGCAAAGAGCAGAGGGAGAGAGAGCTGGGGTGCTGACTGAGAGACAGGAGCTTGTGTTAAAAGAGCCGGAGGCAGAAGAAATGGCAGGTGAACTGAGTAGACTGTGGGGCCGGCATAGAACGAGGGCGGAGGACAAAGATGAAGTAAGAGAGGGAAGCCGGAGACAGAAGACTGGACACGTTTAGTGTACATCATCTAAATCCTACACACACACACACACACACACACACACACACACACACACACACACACACACAGGTGCAGTTATTTTTTGAATCCGAAAAAATTTTTGCTTCACCAGTTTATGTGCCCTAATAAAAGGGTGGATTGTTTAAATCCCTCTTAAAGTCAAGCTTTCATAAGTGAAGTAAGTCAGGCAGAGAAAGACAAATACTGTATGGTATCACTTATATGTGGAATCTAAAAAGAACAACAAGCTAGTGAATGTAACGTAAAAGAAACAGATTTGGACTTTCCTGATGGTCCAATGGCGAAGACTCCACGATCCCAATACAGGGGGCCTGGGTTCGATCCCTGGTCAGGGAAGGAAATCTTACATGCAGCAACTGAGACCCAGTGCAGCCAAGTAAATAAATATTAAATAATAATAATAATGAAACTGATATAGCATGCTCAGTTGCTCAGTTGTGTCTGATTCTTTGTAACCCCATGGACCGTAGCCTGCCAGGCTCGTCTGTTCATGGAATTTTCCAGGCAAGAGTACTGAAGTGGGTTGTCATGTCTTCCTCCAGGGGATCTTCTTGACTCAGGGATCGACCTGTATCTCTTGAAGCTCCTGCATTGGCAGGCAGATTCTTTACCACTGAGACACCTGGGAAGCCCCACAGATATAGAGAATATACATTCATTTGTTCCAGTGGTTTCCAGTGGAGAAAAGGAAGGGGAGAGGGACAATAGGGGGTAGGGGACTAAGAGGTACAAAATATCATGATAAGCTACAGGGATATATTGTACAACACAGGGAAAATAGTCCACAGTTTAAAATAACTATAAGTGAAATATAACCTTTAAAAATTATGAATCATTATATTGTATACCTTTAACATATAATATTGTACATCAACTGTACTTCAATAAAGAATATTTTTAGATCGTCAAGCTTTTACACGAAGACGTTCAAATGTAGAAAATGAGACCTTTCCCCCCCATTTCGACACCCTACAAGCTAAGCGTACTCACCCATCAGGGTCTATTTAAAAAATGCTTTTTCCAATTAAAAAAAATGTACTTTTTTTCCTAAGCATCAGTGCAGGAAATTTCCTCCAACATTTCTACTTGTCACTTTCTCAAAAAGTCTTAAGCTGAAAAAAAAAAAAAAATCCCTGACAGTGAAAGCAGCAGTGATGTAAAGTGAAGACGTGTATGAAGCACTCACGCATATTTCTCCCAAATCTATGGGAACAAGACGAGGCAACACGGGAGAGGAATTCAGATGCTTGTCACCTAGCGGATTCCAGGCAAGCGGGCAGTCTTTAAGACCCAGCGGCTCAGTATTTGTCTGGAGAGGAAATGTTGCTTTTTGACAGATGAGAGAAATCCCCTTAGCGCTGGCTGTGGAAAGAGAGAAGTGAAGTCAGTCACCTGCTGGCGAAGGCCAGTAAAACAGCAAAGCGAGAGGAAAATTTTTCCTCTCCCTCTCGGTCTCTCCCCGCAACCCCCCTCTCCCTCTCTCTCTCTCTCTTCTCCCCTCTGTCGAAGCCACCTCCTATTCCTCTCAACTCTTTTAGCATAACCTTCAAAGGAGAACGTTCCCTTCAGACTTTATTATCTTTACCCCCTCTTCACTGAGAGGATACCTCAGAGCTGCAAGACATTTTTTAAGTCTAGGCAGGACTTGGGGGATTTGGTTATCTTGCCACGGAAACTGATCACTGCTGAAGCTTGGAACTCCGTGTGCTAAATGAGGTACCAGAGTAAGGCTGGCGGAGGAAGGCTTTTATCAGATACTCTTCTCTTCAGTTTGAACACATTTGCTTGAGATTTGCCGCAGGATGCTGTCCAGGGAAGCAGCTTTTTTTCTTGGGATGCAGCAATTCGCTGGTTTCTAAGCTTATTGCAGAAGAAGAAATAATCTTAAATAGAGTGGATTTTTTCCCCCCTCCACCCCCTGCTTGATTCGACTGAGCTGTGTTGCACCGCGGTTAAAGATCACCCGGCACTAAATCTTTGAGGAAGTCAAACAAAGTGAATTACAATTATTATTTATTTATTTATATTATTTTTAACCGGTGGAGGCGGCGTGATCACGGAGAATGAGACTGAGAGATGCTGCCAGGGCTTGGAGGAGGATAAAGCTGAGTTTAGGCTGGAAACTAAGAGACTAGATTGTTTTTTGGTCCCACTTGCCCGGTTCCTCTTCACTTCCTTTAGTTTCGCTCCATGGATAGATCAACAAACCTGGACATTGAGGAGCTCAAGGTACGTGATGCTCGGAGCGGGCGCCGTTCCTTCCTCGCTGCGCTCGCCTGCTCTCTTGCTCTCCTCTCTCTCTCTCTCTCTCTCTCTCTCTTTTTTTTTTTTCCCCGCTGCCTCTTTCTCGCGCTGCTAGAATAGTTGGTGGCCCTGTGGGACGGCGAGTGGGCATTTTGGGGTGAAGTGTACCCGGGCGCGGACTCCTCTTCTAGGGCAGAGGACGAGGATGGAGGGCGGCTTTCTGAGGCTCGGCGTGCACTCTCGGGCCGGGTCCACTCCCTGCCTGCTCCTCCCGGCACGGCCATCCTGTCCTGCCCTCGTCAGTTACAGCATCACTTTGGGTACCAGACCCGGCTCCGCGTGTCCGTTCACCGCGCCGGGGTAGCGGCGGCGGCGGCGGCGCGGTCTCTGCCCCTTGCTACCCGGTTACCCAGCAAAGTTGCCCGAGCTGCGCGGCCACTTTGCCTCCTCTTCCCGCTCCGAGCCTCCTGGCCCCTCCGGCCAGACACGGGGACCGCCTATTTCCGCTCAGAGATTCTCGGTACTGTCTGCAGCTATGGCTGGTTTTCATCCCGGATCTTCCCGCGACCCCATTTTCTCCCACGACCGCTGACACGGTCTCAGCCACAGCGGCACTGCCCTGGGCGCGAACTCGTGTGCGGTGCGGGGACCTGGCGCAATGGAAGGGACCAGAGGGGTTCCCCCGCTGGCCCGGCGACACCGGCGCAGAGAACGTGCCTGCCCGGAGCGTCCACAGCGCGCCAGCCGGTCTGGGGAAGTGAGGAAGGGGCGGGGAGGCGGGAGCCGGTCTGGGCTACACGGGGGTCGGGGCAGGAGGCCAGGGAGGTTCTCTGCCCTCCTCCCACCTTCGGAACAGGGGCTCTCCTGACCCGCGCGGAACCCCCTCTGCCCCGGAACCCCCTCTGCCCCCGCCGCTCCGCAGGGTCCCCTGCCGCACCCTCTCTCCACCGAGAAGGGTTGGCTGGCAGGAGCGTTTAGGCTGACAGTTTGCCCCCTCTGTCTGTGGGCACAGCTTTAAAAAAGCAAAGAGCCACCGCTGCAATGCCCATTAAAATCAAAAGAAAAACAACTTAAAAAAAAAAAAATCCACAAAATCACTTAAACGTCCCGCTCACGGTAAATGAAACAGCAGGAAAGGGCAATGCTTGGGGGCTTCCTTTCCTTTTATTCTTCACTCATCTTTACCTCTCAGGCGTTTTCTCTTGCATCAGAGAGTTGTCTCTAATACTAGAGATTCAGTTCAGATGGACTCTTTGCTCAGGTGTGGACTTTTAGACGCACCCCCACCAACTGGGAAAACTTCACTAGTAGAGGTTTACCCAGAAATATCAGGGAAACGGATTTTGCCCAGGAGGAGGAAGGGATGGGAGAAATCCCCTGTAGAGGGCAAAAGTTTCTGTCTGCAGCCTGCTCTCTCTGCCCTGAGCACAGAGCATCAGCATGGCCACCCAGGAGCCCAGTTCTCCTGGGAGGTGCACCCCAGATACCTATGCTAAATGCATAGGAAGAGCAAGGAGGCACAGTGAGAGGGCTGGCCCTGCCTCTCACTGTAGTAGAAGGACTGGTGGGGGAGGGTGATCACAGGAACTAAGACATCACTTCGTTTCAGACATGGAGTTTGCTGGGGAGGAGATATATTTGCTGCTCTAGTTAAAGTTGGGAAACAATAAGTTTGTGTTGTGGCCAAGGTCACCATCCATAGACCATGGCCTAGAAAAGAGGTCTCCTATAATCTTTATGTTAATCTAAGGTAGGACACAATGCCTTTGTGATTAAAAGATCTTGTTGCCTTTTCCGAAGCATCCCAGTCTCTTGGGAGAAGGGTAGGTTTTATTTGAGATGCAAAAGAGGCCACATGAACAAGGTTATTCTTGTGGGAAATGTAAGGGAAAAATGATTTTGGGGGGAATCACTTTCCCTGATATTCCATTAGTTTCCTGCTAGCTTATCTCCCTCTGAATCCTGGCATCACTAAATTTTTAAAATCAGTGAAAAAAGCAAATCCACAGTGAAAACTTAGGTTTAGTTCAGTAGAAGCTCCCACCTTAACCTTGAAACTACTACAACACTTATTCAGGGCTTCTCACAGCCAGAATGTGGTAGATTGGGTGGATAAGCCACAAAAGGTGAGGGAATGTTTTGGTGATGACCCACTGGGAAGAGATGAAGGGATGTTAGAGGCAAAGATCTGTGGAGGGTGCTGAAAAATTATATGAGGGCCAAGCTGCTATGGGAAGTCTAAACTGGCAAGAGAGGAAAGAAAGTCTAGCCTTATAGAAAACGTTGAGATCCTCCTGTTTGGGAAACAAAATTTGTGTCGTCATGTTTGGCTACACTTCTGGAACAAGGGGACTTTAACACATACTCTGGAATATATATTTTGTAAAGGTGGGGGAACTACATGTATAAACATTTGCCTGGATTACCTCTTATCAGAGGAAATCATTGGCTTGGGATTTCTAGACCATTCTAATTGAAGTTATTTTCTGGTGGCTTCCTGCTGAAGGGCCCCTCATGTAGTAACTGGAGAGAGGGGAGAAAAAAAAGCTGCGGCTACTAATTTTTTGACATATTTGCTTCTTCACTTTTCTTCCTATGATCCAAAGATGCTTACTTTAAGACAGATCCACGTAAGTACTTTAGTTTCTGGGATGCTTTAAATACATGAAATGAAAAACAACGTTCACTGGGATTTGACGGACAAATAAGTGTACATAATACTGCAAGAATTCCATTTAGCTTAGTTTTAGATCATTAGTGTTGTTATTAGTTGAACCTGCTCACCCCAGGTCTTAAGGAAGAAAGATTCTGCTAATTCTTCATCTTTGTGCCAAACTACTTTCTATTTTTTGAGATTAAAAAACAAACAAACATTTTGTGCTATGTTGGCTGTGTGGATACTGATATTTAAAGTACTGTTTAGTAAATAGTGTTGTCCTATGCAAGTTTCTAAACTAAAGGTAAGCTTCAGTAATTAGGTGCTAAGCCACTGCTGTCATTATTATAAAACTAAATGTAATCTGCATATTAAAAGATTTACAGGTGGAAAACTAACATGTTATGTATATAAAACTTGCTAATGAAGAGAAGCATGTTTCATCTTCTCTTCTGCACCCAAGTGCCTGATGAACTAGATCAGTTTTGAAAGGAGAGTGTTCTCACTCAGAGTATTCTGGTCTTGCTTTTTCTTTTGATCTCTACCAGTTTCTTTCTCCAATAAATATATAACTTTACCCTGGATTTTGCCCTGGTGTTTGTTTTTCAAGAAGAAACAGCATCAAACAACCCAGCATATGGGTGACTGCTTTGGAAATGTGGGTGTTAATGAATATTGATATTAGAGACAGCACCCTCTACCCTGGAATATCTGAGTTACAGAGTACTTTCAGTAGCTGATATTTGACAGAATAACTTTAGTTTTTATTTTAGCTCTGGGGTTGCCCTCTTTTAAGCTGCACATCTTATGCACTGAAACAGAGAATGCCACTAATTTACAGAGCTGGCGCTTATACATTTGCCTTTTGCAGTGTTTGTTTGTGAGATATCAAGCTTAATAAATAGTATGTTTAAGTAACCCATATGTCTGGCAATTCTTTTACTTAGCTTTTAAAATATGAGCTTTAATTCATTTCTGTTAATTTAGCAATCAAGAAATTAGGCTTTCAGATGTTAATCATATATTTGTGAATAACTGTAATTCGCTTTGAGATCAAAAACATAAAACATACCAGGAGGACATTACAACTTTAGCAGTATTATTTGATGCCAGCTTTTATTTGTCAAAATTGTTCGTTTAACAGGATGATTAGCTAGAAGTTAAAATCGAATTTTTCCATTACTTGTAGAACATAAACAATATGCTTCTGGAATATTTTCCTAATTATCACTTAATGTACAAAAATTGTAAACTGTATAGTTAATAATCCTAAGGTGCATAAGATAGTTTTTCAATAAGTATAATTGTAGTTTTTCAATAAGTATAATTGTACTTGTTTGAGTTAATTAAATGTAGTCCAGTCACTGTTGCTTAATTTTATCTCTTCAATTTAAATAAAATTCCAGCTACCAGGAGCTTGAAACTTGCCCTAGATAGGCAAGGTACAAGTTTCCCTGAATAATACAATTAGGTCATTAAGAAAGTACAGTGCTTGGGTGAGATAATCTAGGCAAAAAACACATAAGTGTTTAAACAAGTAGATGATTGAACACTGCGGAGCTCTTAAACCAAATCTCATAGTACATTATTCTACAATTTCAATTAAAAAGAGAGTTGGCACTTAGAAGAATTCTAAAAATGTTTTTTTGTTTGTTTGTTTGTTTCATCAATAAGACACTCAGCCCAGGAAAGTCAGCTTGCTGCCGTGTAGGAGGCTTTGTGATAAGTGTAAGTAGGTGATATTTTCATTCCATAGTGAAAAATAGTACTGTCCAACCAATGTCATATTTTTAGCAACCTGCCTTATATATTCATTTCTTGGCTTAGAATAAGGAAACATGATTGTGACTACTGAATTATTTGACGTCTTTCACATCTAAATGAATTATAAGTTCTGACCATCCGGGTCAAGTTCCAGTTCTCTTTTGACAACAGGGACCAGTCACCAAGATTGAGAAATAGTTAAAGTTGATTTCTTTGTATTCAGAATATAGACTTGTTTCATTGAAGTTGAAGTAAACTTCAAGTAGCAATGGGGAAACAGTTGCTTTTTATATAGCTTAGGAGGTATGAGGGGCTTCCCTGGTGGCCCAGATGGTGGAGAATCAGCCTGCAATGCAGCAGACATGAGCTCGGTCCCTCAGATGGGGAGATCCCCTGGAGAAGGAGATGGCTATCCACTCTAGTGTTCTTGCCTGAAGAATCCCATGGACAGAGGAGCATGGTGGGCAACAGTACATGGAGCCATGGAGTCGGACAAAACTGAGCAAATGAGCACACACATACACAAGTGGAATGGGGGAACATTTTTGATATAAATAGGAAGAGAATTAAGAAATATACATTTGAGGGAAGTCGTGCAAATGATAATTTCAGAAATCTTCAGTGGGCCCCTGTCATCACTAAGGGTATACTCTAGTGTCTGTACTGGCTATTATAGCTTTGCTGATCTCCAGACTTTACCAAATGAAAATACATCAAATTTTGAAGGTCCAGTGCAAAAGAATATTTTAAGATTTATGGACTCAAAATCATAGCTATACAAGATGGCTTAATGCTGTAAGACAATAAATCAACATGTCTTTTGGGGCTTTCCTTTTATATACTATTTAGTGAGGTGTTTCTCATACTTGTATTGGAATTTCAGCTAAAATACGATATGGCAGAGCTTACAACTTTAAGTTCCTAAGGAAAATGACCATGTATTTTTGTTCAAATCTCTGTGAAGTTTTTGTGTATATACATAGGTATACATATATACTATTTGTATACTTACCAAATAGGTAAGTATATAAATGAATAAATATTTTGTGTCAAAATATGTTTATAACTTTAATTGTTTAGAATTGTGCTTGAGAAACAGTTAACCTTGATTTCTTTGCATCCAGAAAATAGATTTGTGATAAAAATTCTTAGCTTCTAAATCTCTATGTGATGAACTGAACTGCTTCATTTTATACAAGTATAGATTTTAGCATACTAACATACAAGTTTTTATTTTATTCTAATGCTCTTCTTTCTCTTGGAAAATGTTTAGAAGCCTGAAGTAATCTTATATCCTCAATGAAACTTACCAGACACTTCTAGGCCAGCCACAGAATGAACAAACTTAAGGATTACCATGCTTCCAAGAGAATTACAGAGATTTCCATCCTAAAAATTAAAAATTGCACCAAGTATCTTGAGAGTTTCCTTGATATTCCTAAATGGTATTTTTAGAGATTGACTCTAAAAAATATTGTAAGCCCTGATCTGGTTTTAGCATATTTGTACTACTTTGTTGGAATTAAGTAGGTTGTCTAGAGTCTTCTATGCCAAGTTGAGATCAGAAAACTTAAAAAAAATTTTTTTCATTATCCAGCCAGAAAAGCTTTAATTGACATGGCAATGCCCATCAGTGGAACAGGAGCTGAAGTTTCAGCTTTAGTTGTTAATTGAAACAATCACCCCACACTAAAGATGAAGTTCAGTGGCATTTGGAGGTCAGAGGCACCCCAATGTACTAAATCTCTCACTCCAAATCTAACAGCTTGTAGCCTTTAAGGAGCTTGATTTGTGTGGTGAGAGGGGCACAGATCTGGTTGAAGGAGTACTTAGGAGACCTTGTTTAAAGCCTGGCTTTGCCATCACCCATAGGTGGCTCCTGGGGTGTATCACAGCCCTTCTCTGCCTCAGGCTTCTTAGGTGATGGTGGCATTGCAGGGTGGAAATTGGATTTGATGTCTAGGTCTTGTAATCATTTTTTAGCCACAACTAAAGAACTTGTTCGAACAGTGTCTTCTAAACAAGTACAATATCTAATACTGATAAAAGGGGAACAGTTCTAGTTGGGGCAAGAGAGGTTGAGGGCTCTTTTAGCCTACTTATCCCTTGCCCCTGCACTTGACCCCAGGTCATTACCTAGAACTGTAAGACTGAAGAACACAAAGTCAAAACTGGCTCTGAGAAAGTTTTTTGAGAATGACATTTTTGTGCCCCGCCCCCTCCCCCAGAAAAAAAAAATCATTTCCAAATCAATAAATAAAGGTAGTATAGCTCTTTTTATTCCCCCAATATAGCCTCATTTGAACAGCATAAGTTTTTTGAATATTGTATTCTCATTTAAGGGTACCAAAATGGAGACTCAGAAAAATCTAGTGAAAATGCCTACGATCACAGGGTGAATAAATAAAGGAATCAGAACTCAAAGATGTGCTTTTTATATCCAAATACTATGTTCTTATTTATGGGCAAAAATTCCAGGATACTTGCAGAACTTATGATGGTAGAGGTTTCTTACTGAATTTCTCTAACATTCTTGTTTCTAAGAAAACTGACAATATTTGAGCTATAGTCATAGTATTTACACTTGCTACAGAATAATTGTTCACAGTTTTAATTTTTTACTGATATGCTCATTCATAATCAGTTACTTTGGGCCAAGTTATTATTGGTTGATGTTTGTGAGTAAAATGTTAGAGGAACTGATAATTAAATCATGAATTTAGGTCACTGAATAAGTTTTATAACCTTGTATCAATCTTTTAAAATAAGCTACATATTTTATCTAGTTCTATGAATCACTTGAGTGATTGAATCACTATGAATTCAATTACTCTTGAATCACTGCAAATAATTTTGATTTTGTTAGGGCCATAAATTGGATTTAATCTCCAATCTGGCTTTGGCATTCCACCTTTTGTACATTTAGAATCATTCTTGAAGCTGAAAAAATAAATCTGAATGATCATACTTATACTAAAATTATTATGTTCTTAGCTTTTATGATAGACCCAAACCTGGAAATAAATACCGGAAAATTTAATCCATAATCAAACTTAAGTCCTCAATGGCAATCTTTGAGACTTAACCTATCAGCAACCACAAATGAAGATATACAGATAACTGAATATTATTTTGCAAGGACACTGCTTTTACATTCATAAGGGGATCCTTACTGAATCACACCTCTTCTTGAGAAATGTTTTACAAAGCCTTTGCAAGCCTCAACATTTAAGTGTCTAACTAGATAGAAGGTATGATTCTATGATAATGTATTTCCTGCCTAAGAACCATCATTTTCTCAAATCTCTTCCCATTCATCATCAGAACTAGACTTGGGTGTTCTTCTAGAGAATACAGTTTCTATTATTTACCAGAGTGACTGGTTAAATGACATGATGAAGAGAATGTAACCAAGTTGATTTGAGGTTTGGCTTCTGGGGAGATGGGGATCAGGTTGGCCTAAACTCTAAGTGCCTTACACAGGTACACGTGCTTTGTCATTTCTCAGCAGAATTGTTAATGGCTGTAAATCAGGGACATTCTGGGTTATTCCTAAATAATTAGAAATGCAACCTTAGTCTAGGAGAGGCAAAAGTCTACCATATTCTTCTTTGCTGGAGACACGTAATACTTCAATTACTAACCCACATATTATCATTATCTAACTTCTTTTCACATTGGTTTTTTAAACTCTCGTCTTTGTTTAGAATGGCTAGAAAAATACACATTATCTACCTGAGATAAAAGAGCCTTTGATTCTTTCTTGGGTAGAAACAACCAATTCAGCTGCCACACGGAAGAACATTTTTGTGAAACATGATATAATAAATCAATGTCACGAATGGGAAAATACTGTTATCGTTGCAGTTCCACAAGCCTATATCTACTCAGAGGAGTCGAGGGTTTTTAAAATTTAAATCAGAAAAAGAAATTAACTACTCCAAGTAAGAAATTGCTTACCTAAGACTTACTGAATTATATTCTGGGTTTCTACCTCCTTCTCAACACGAGACTCATGAAAGGGAAATACTATCTAGCCTGAGTACCAGAATTAGTTATGCTTCTGAGCAACCAGTTG